>APFE030704823.1:0-40902 GCA_000404065.3 Pinus taeda | reverse complement strand
TAATAATAAAAATAAAAATAAATAACAATAATAATAATTAAAAAACATTTTAAACTTATAAAAAATGTGTTTTTGATTTTAAAACCATGGCCCCTCTTGTAAAGACATATCACATGGGACCCTGAAAATTCATAATGAATAAAACCTTTAAAACTTAGAAGAAGGTTAAAATTTATGGACCACGTTTTCATAAGCCAATCATGAAGAACTACAATGAAAGGCTACAACCCATTATGTATGTATATGAGACCATGGGTTTTGTAATGAATAATGTATTCAATAACCCCCTATATCTATAATTTTAGAAATTAATTAACATTGAAAACTCCCATGTATGAAGCCAAAGGAGAGGAGGAATTCCATTTCTAAGGGTGTGCCTCTCCTCGACACACCACCACATTGGCATAAATGATCACATAGTGGCTTACTCATAGATGACATTATCTCATCAATATGAATTTAGTTGTTTTCCAATAAATAGGATATGTTATTGGATCCTTCTAACTAAACATAACATAAAGTATGATCTAACTAAATGCAAGATCTGTAGAAAAGAAAAGATTCTAAAAGTAAATAATATGATAAAGGGAATGGAAAGAAACATGCCCGATGGTAGATGACTAATACGTATGCTCCTCCTTTGGCTTCCAACTGGATGACTTTGTATACTCCTTAGTGACTAGAGCAACCTGCAAGTACCTTTATTAATTCACCTTTCTTAGCTCAGTTCCATTTCACTCTGCCTCACCCAAATAAGGACTTAAACATTTACAGAACCGCTCAACTTCAAGGTTTCCTTATATACATATGGCAGAATGGGAAGCATCATGGAAAGTAGAGTTTTATAGACTTTGAGGGCTATAGAGAGGTACCTCAATGGAGTGTGAAGAGATAAATACAAGCAATGATTATTGTCGTGGCATTGTGTTATTGTACCCACAAATGATACTCTTATGATGTACATGTATATGAGATATTATGATGACGATGGTTATATTGTGTGTTTGCATTTCATTCATTGATGATACATGTACTCCTACTTTGGTTGTATTTATGTACATGCTATGAGACCCAGTCAATATTCAACTATCAATATAATCTAACATTAGTAACATAACATAGTTGATCTAACATTAGTAACATAAATGCAGGATCTAAAATCACAATTCTAAGGTGGCAACTATGTTATGATCATTCTAATAGTTACATAACATAGTTAGTAACATAGAGTTTTTAGTTGGGAACTTGGTCTTCTTTAAGTTGGGCAGTGAGCACCTTAAGCCACAAAGCGACATGTTAAGTGACTTGATGACTGTGGATTAATGTTTCAGTTAAGGTAGTCAATACTAAGGATAGGGAAACAACTAGGGTTGCATCCATAGTTCATGTAGAATTAGATTAGTGGAAGGGCCTTTAAGACTTTAACATATTGTAGATGGATGACTTTAAAGTTATTCTTGTGTAGGAATTCCTAGGGAGAATGTAGTTAGTTATCATGTCATTTGCAAACAAGTTGGTGGATATTGTAGATATTATAAATGGTCACTCTTTATTAGCCCTCTACTCTAATTTAATCAATATATCTATATAAGTCCCTCCTATATGTCATTTTCTCTTAGTGCTGGTGAGGGGTGATGCAACCCACTTGAAGCACTAGACTCCAAAAGACATCAAGACATGGTTACCTAGAAACACTTTATTGATCCCTTAACTTCAATAATAATTTTTTTCAAGGTATGTTTAGTTTTCATAACTTGAAAAAACATTATTATTGAAGTTAAGGGATCATTTTCAAGAGTTGTTGGATGTAATCTAGTTTAGCTATAACATGTTGAAGAGTTCTATTGTGGGTTATAGTTCATATGTGTTGCAAAATGGATAGTAATTGTTGTAATCCCTCATAATTTTGCAACCATACTATGACATGAAACCATCAACCTTAAGGTTCATGGAGTGATGGAAGGACAAACTGGAGATGACTCACATTTAGTTGAAATATGTTGTAGAAAGGATGAAATATTGGGTAGATCATGATAAAATGGAGGTAGAGTTTTTAGTTGGGGACTTGGTCTTCTTTAAGTTGGGTAGTGAGCAACTCAAGCCACTAAATGACATGTCAAGTGACATGGTGACTGTGGATTAATGTTTTAGTTAAGGTAGTCAATACTAAGGATAGGGAAAAAACTATGGTTGCATCCATAGTTCATGTACAATTAGTATGAAGGTGGAGTGGAGATGCATGTTTTACTAGCACTTTCTAATCATGTATTAGACGAGTGTGCATGTTAGATGCCTAATTCTTTGCATAAATTGTCTCCACTTAGGCTCTTAGTTGACCATGCTATTGATCTTGAAATTCAATTGTAGCCTACAACTAGAGATCCCTATTGACGTTCCAGATCCAATCTGGAAGAGTTGAGGTGGAAATTAATTGAGCTCATTCATGTTGGCTTCACCAAGCCTACTAAATCCCTATATGGCACACTAGTTCTCTTCCAAAAGAATGGGGACATTCCATAATTATGTATGTGCTTGGATTATCATGTGTTGATAAAGAAAACCATCAAAATTTGATATCCATTAGCTTTGGTGGTGTGTTTTTTTGACAAGTTAAGGTTCCATCTCAATCAACACATCCAAGCCTTAGGGTGTCTTCCATCCCTATAGCTACCACTTCAATATCAACTTTGATTGTTTGTTTTCTTAATATCCCTAACTTATTTCTACCCTTAGTCAAACTAGTTGTTACTCGATAACGACTAGTTAGCAACTCTCTTCATCTATTTATTACATTGCCTGGATCTGATTCCTCATCTTGTCCTGAAGATGAACCACCCTGGCTGGTTCGAAACACATCGACAAGATTTTCTCTTATGTGATTTTTTCCAAAAGACGTTGTTAAAACTGAAAGATACTGTTATAAATTGAAATATATTCATACTGTACCTGTTATAAATTAAACAGTACTGAGATCCATATTTATGCCACCCTCCCTCTCACATGGTTGTGCTTGTTATTTTAAGATAATAATTTGTGGCTACCAATTATTGTGAAGTGTTTTCAATATACTTTTGGAATGAACACATAATTAATTTGACAGTGTTGTGCTCTTGTTTTGTGCAACATTTGTTTTTGCGCATACAATGCCCATGCTTTATGAAAAATATGAAGATCAGGGTAATGTTGCCAATATGATTATAGGACATTTGATACCAACCATTGCCTTTGTCAGTAATATTACATTGGACATTTGAAGCTATATACATCGCTTGTCTATATACAATGTTGGATGCTATGAAAGAATGGACTGCAAGGGAGCAGGACGCACACCAATTTCGAGCGCAGGGGAGTTACCGAGACCGGTCTTTCCGTTTTCCTGTTGAGTTGAATATGGAATGGAGTAGATGCACTAGAGGTAGATTAGGAAAGGAATGGTCCCCAACGCACACAATTAGCATTTGGAATGTTCAAAATCGTCAATTTAATGCAAAGATGGAAATTTATTGCAGAATAGGGCGTTGGGTGACCGGGCAGGGGAGGGTGGTGGAGGGTGTGGCCAAGGGAGGAGGGTAGTAGAGGAGGAGGAGTTCAATGGGGCCCATTAGGTGATGAGAGGAGGAGGAGTGTAGGGTGGGGATGCCGAGATCGGGTTGTCGGCGTCGGGGAAGCTGTCATCTCAGCTTCATTCCTTCCCTACAATAGCTTGTTCCCTAATTTTATAACAAAACAACGTCATAATAAAATACTATACTAATTTTATAATAAATATATTATTATAAATTAAGAAATAATGTAATTTAATTATTTGATGTTTTAGTTTTTAAGTGAATTTTTATTATAAAATTTTCCATGAAATTGCAATTTTTGTTATTTAAAATGTATTTTTGAATGTATATGGATCTAATATTAAACTCTTAGTGATTTTTTGATATTTAAAATGCATTTAGAATTTGTAAGAGAATGATGCAGATTATGTACTTTAAACTTAATTCAAATTGAACTTTGGACAAGATCAATCAAATAATTAAAAATTATTTTTTTGTAAGTCTAAAAATTCTATTGATTAAGCAAGAAAAAAATTACATCATTTGCCATTATAACTCTTTTTTCTCGTACAATATTCCATATACTAACAATATCAAAGTTAAAATAAACGATATTGAGAATAACAAAGGATACGTAGAGGGACAAAAGAGACAATTAGAGAGGAGAATCACCCAAATTGGGGTTAATCTTCAAAGGCAACATTTATTTCCTTTCTTTTTTGAAACCTTAACCCAACCTTTCAAAGTCTGGTTGATGAAATCGATTTATAGATTATCATTGCGAGTTGAAAGAGATGCCTTACCAGAGTCGGAAGAAGCCGACACATGAGCTTGTTTCAATACACCCGAAGAAGCATTACTATTCAGTATCTTTGTGCTTGCCGAAGGAGCATGGTTCACAACAAGAGCCTCAGGAGATGATTGAGGCCCTCAGTCCTAGACCTTATCCCCCAGATGGATTTAATCCAGAGCCTTCATCGTCCTTATCCAAATTAGAGGAGGTCTTGCCCTCCATAAGAGGAGGGTTGCATGGCTTCCAACTTTTAGTTCTGGAATTTTGGATGTTCTGCTTCTTTTGAGAATTAAGCGTTAGACATGAATTTTGTAAATGGCCAGTTTGATGACATAAGCAATAACAAAAAGCAGTATTCTCATAGTCTAGAGCTTGGATTTAGTGAAAATCACCGATTTTTAAATTGATTTGGTCTGGTATCCCTTTACTGGTATCGGTTTCAATAAAATTTTTGCCATATGTATATATGCCAAGCTGCCCATGAGAGGCATCAGTAGTAAGGAAATGGCTCAGAGAGTCTCCAACGCCCTTAAAGATTGAGTAGTGCCACACATTAGCTGGAAGATTAGGAATTCGAGCCCATATTAGTAGTTTGGTAATGACAATTGTGGAAAGATCGAAATATGGAAAGCAAGGGGATAGAAACAATTTAGCATTGCCCGAAAACCAGGGCCCTTTAGATAAAGCTTTTTGATAATCTTTTGATTCCCCAAATAACTCAATGAAAAATCATTTTGAGCATAAAATAACCTTGCAATTCTTAGTCCATATAGAATGGATCCATTCATACAGATCGATAGTGCTGGGCCATAAGCCATTAAAACAACAAACTAGGTTTGCCTTTGAATATAGCTATTGGAGATCCTCCAAATTAGGGTGAGAGATTTCCAGGGATGGAACTTCCATCGATTTCTCCACCAAAAATGATCCAGGAGCTGCTCAGCGCTGATTTGCCTTAGGAAGGGGCTGAGCATGGATGACATCTTTATAAGAAAAGGCTCGAGAGGAGGAGGGATTACCCCAAATCCCCCCTTGTAAACAAAGACCCATTAAAACAATGAGATCTTTACCAAAGTTGTGGACAAAGAGAGGGGAAGCATAGTCCAACTACTTACCTTCAAAAAGCATGCATTGCATGACTGAGGGAAGACTTACTTGAAGCTCCAAGGAAAACTTGAGGTCTCGAACGACATATGAGGAACAAACCTTAATAAACAATGAATGCTTAGAGAAGCTTAATAAATATTAGATAACAATCCTTTGAATGAATGACTTCTAATAACAGACAGCCGTAATCTCCAACCAAGAGACCAGAGTCCTCTATCCTTACGGCACTAACAACTATCACAACCATATGTTACTTTTATAACCTTACAACCTTTGTTACCTCCCACTTTACAACTATTTTGTTACGAGACTTACTACCTTAACATTCCAAAACATCTTATCCTATTACATATATGCTACCCATTGTGCTTTGAACGAGATCCGCTGCCATTGATAAGGTTTCTAAATTTTCTATCCACAAATAATGCCTTCAAATTATACCATAATAATTAAAAAATATTAAATAATTAAATTACATTAAAAAAATAAATTAAAGCAAAATAAATATATCACTAACATCAAGAAATAAGTTCGCATTATAATGTATTTATGGAAATTAAAAAAAGACAATCACAAGTAGGACCACCACCAATTGTCTCACTTCCCATGAAACCCCTACATGCGTGCTTCCTTACTCCATAAATTCATATGAATTGAGCCATTTTTCCGCCAAGTTGGCAGGTTTTTGTCCTCGATTTCCAAAGGGTTATCCCACTACACGAGTTTTGGCCGCGGATTTCCACACGGATAGGCCAGGAAAAAGGGTTTCGACCGTGGATTTCCAGAGCTTTTCAGCACACAAAGGGTTTGCACGTTGTTCTGCTCTTTGGGAGTTTATGTCGAGGATTTCCAAAGTGTATGAGGTAAAATCTCCCAAATCCCTTATAAAAGTTGTGATTTTAAAGCTTTTCCATCTAGGACGTCTGCTGTTTTTTCTCGGTTTCTGTTAGTTTAAGAGGCTTCAAATTAGCCAGGAAAAAAATCAGCATAAATTTTTGGAAATCTGGGTTACAGCTGTCAAACTTAAAGATTTCTGCCTTGGTGGACCAACGCACCTAGTGCTTAGTTTAACGAGGCTTCAAATTAGCCAGGAAAAAGTGGAAATTTTGTTCAGCATAAATTTTTGGAAATCTGGGTTACAGCTGTCAAACTTAAAGATTTTGGGTGTCCCAGGATTTTGTTTTTGATGGTGCTGAATTCATTTCCACCATTAAAAACATAATTCAAACATTCCAACTGTCATATTTTTTGGGAAAAATGGCTGGATTCAGGAAAGTTTTTGGCCTTCCGGGCAAATTTGCTGCCTTAGTAGACAGTATCCTTAGCTTGTCGTCTAACAAATTCCAGCAGAATTTTGTTATAATTCAGCAGAAATTTGTGCAAATCTAGGTTACAACTGTCAAACTTCAAGATTTTAGGTGCCCCATAGGTTTTTGATGGTGCTGAATCCATTTCCACCATCAAAAACAGAATTCAACCACTCCAACTGTCAGATTTTTTTGGGAAAAAAATGGCTAGGTGAATTTTCCATCTCGGTAATCAACACCTATTACCTAGCCCTCACATATTTTTTTTTAGTTATTATCTTTTATCTTTATTGGTTTTAACTACTATCTCCAAAGAGATTTATTTATCCTACTACTAATCTAATAATATTAGTTTTTATCCAAATAATATATTCGTATTATCTTGACTATACCTCATGATTTATCATTATGTTGTGATGTATTTTATTTTATTTTGACAACTTCTCTTATATTTCTATCTTTTAAATTTTATTTAACAGGCTATTTATTTTGTGACCAATATTTTTTTTATTTTTTATTTTAAATTTTATTCAACAATCTATCTAACTAGGTGACGTGTGTTTTCAATCAAGGATTAATTATTCATTTTTATCACCAATTTTTTTTGATTAGATCCCTGATATATATATATATTTTGTTTTGACTCTTTTATCATTATGAATTACAATTTGTGGCTTGATTGATCAAGTGACCCGATTACTTCATTTAGATCTCTCCATTGATGATGGTGGGACGGTTGATATCTAGTAGCATTGGATGTGCTCTAAGTCTCAAAATTTGCAGGGAGGCTTAGACACATGCATTCTCCAATACCCATAAATCGTTTTGGGCAATTTCACCCGGAGATAGTTTTATTAAAATAATTGATTATTTTTTAATGGGACCCTAAGTCTAAACTTAGGAAATTAAAATAATTAAAGGGTATTAATATAAACTGTGGGTGAAACTTCTAGAAAAAGGCGAAGATCAAGTCAATATGATCCTAGCTGTTGTGGGAGTGATGCAGTTCTGCGCAAAGGGTACGCAGAGGCTCTAGTTCAGCGTGATCAGACTCAGATTCTCCTAGTGAGAGGGTGAGATCATTTCACCATTCATTTTGTCCAGTTTCTCTCTGTATCGGATTGCTAGTTGAGCATTCAAGAATTGTACTCAGATTTTCTCTTGTATAATAATAAAACCCTCAGATCTGTCGCACCGGTTTTCCTGCATTGGGTTTTTCCGGGGACATTTGTCCAAAAATAACGATGTCAATTGTGTTTTATTTTCTTTCTTGCTCAGTCTCTTGTTTCTGCATGATATTTAATTAAGTGAACGTTGCAGTGTATGTATTATGATATTTGCTGTAGGAAACTGCAAGTAATTTGTTTAAAGGAATTTAACAAATAGGAGTAATATCATCAGTTGCTGCAGTAGGGATTTTGGTTGAGGAATTTTCACACGGTATCAGAGCTGCAGGTGAAGCAAGAAGAGCAAAGCCGGTAGATCCAGCGTTGAGCAAAAGAGGGAAATTGAAAAGTTGCATGAGGTAGCAGTTCGAAACCCCAGAGGGTTTGCGCAGTTCTTAGTCGGAGGGCTGAAATTTCGAGGCAGTCTCTCTTCAAGAGAGTCGATGGAGAGAAGAGTTTCCAAATCGAATTTTTGTTGGGGCAGAGGGAGTAGTGCTGAAGCCTCAACGTGAGGAGAGTTGGTGGGATGCATATTTTTCTACAAGTGGTTTGTTGGGCAGAAAATCGTCAAAAGAAAGAGGAGAAGCACGACTGAGGGAATTTCTTCCTCAGAGAATTCCTAGCCAAGGAATTCGAATTCTCTAGAGCTGAGCAATAGCAAGGGGTAGCAGTTTTACTAGCTCCAGCAGGGAGTGCGTAGGCTAGCCCAACAACAGAACAGAGGAGAGAGGTGGTCATTTAACTTCCTATTTTTGGCAGAAATGGCAACCAGTGGCTTGAGGGATCAGAACAGGTTGGATGGGGCATCCAACTACGTCATCTGGAAGGTAAGAATGTCGTTCCTTCTAGATGAGCCTGCCCTCAAGATGTACATCGACATCGTGGTGGCTGTCCCTACAAATGCAGATTTGTTGAAGAAATACAAGGTTGAGATGGTGAAGGCGAAAAGAATGATCCTTGACGGAGTGAAGGATCATGTGGTCTATCACATTGCTAGCAAAGGGACTGCTAAGGAGATGTGGGACGCTTTGTCTACATTGTATCAGGGATCTTTCGAGCACTGGAAGATGTACCTTTCTGATCAAATGCAGAAGGGGGAGCGTGTGGATCCATTCTTCACAAAGCTTCAGGATACCCATGATGAATTGTCTGTTGTGAGGCATACACCTCAAGATTCAGAGTTGGTTAGACTGACCCTCGATTCTGTCTCATATGAGCAGCAAGTCTTTGTTCAGAGTATCCTAGGCAGAGCAACTTTGCTGAATTGGGATGAGATGTGCATTACTCTAAAACAAGAGGAGCTGAGGAGGGATTTAGTCAAGGTTAAACTTGACGGAAGCAATAGTAGTGGTTCGAAGCTCAAGGAGGAGGAGAGTGCAGCGCTTGCATCGAAGGGACAGTAGGAGCAACAGAGACATAAGAAGGACGTTTCGAAGAGCAAGTGTTTCGGGTGTGGTGAGATGGGTCACTACGTTACACAATGTCCTCACAGGAAAAAGGATAAGAATGAGAAACATGATCCGAACGCTGCGCTCGTGAAGATCGAGAAAGAGGAGTTCGCCATGACAGGCGAGATACCTCCAGGAGGGAGGTGGGTTGATTTGGAGTTATAGTTTGAAAGAGCCACAGATGGGCAGGGTCCTTGAGGAGCCCACCTCTTGGATCAATTCCTTGCTACGGGAGCCCAAATCAGAAGTAGCAGGATGGACTAGTATCGGATGGTGCCGAGGAGTGTCAGAGAGAGTTGCTGTGGCTAGGAGCGCCAGAGACTGAACAATGCAGAGCAGAGTTGGCAACAGTGCAGATGGCACAGAGCAGAGGTAAGCAGCAACGCAGTAGATTTAGAGGGTCAACGTAGAGACTAGCGGCAGTCAGGCTTCAACATTCACGTGGTATCATACTGAACACAGTTAGTTCAATAATTTGGGATGTTTTTCTGTTGCTGATGGAGTAGCAACAACAATTTGCAGTGCAATGGTAGTTGGCAGTGGTAGTGCTAGCAGCAGCACATATGCAACACTTGAGAGGGAGTTGTAGTATGGATGCAGTGTTGACAGTGGCAATGTCAACAACAATACAATTATAGCAACAACGCAGTAGTTGGTGGACAACATGTCAGACATCACCAACGCAGAGGGCAACGTTATGAAGTCAGCGTGATGTTTCAGTGGGAGGCATTGCTAGAGCACATTCATCACTAAGAGGGAGTGTTGATTTCTGGTAGCATCGATGTGCTCTAAGTCTCAAAATTTACAGGGAGGCTTAGACACATGCATTCTCCAATACCCAAAAATCGTTTTGGGAAATTCCACCCAGAGACAGGGAAATTAAAATAATTAAAGGGTATTAATATAAACTGTGGGTGCAACTTCTAGAAGAAGGCGGAGATCAGGTCAATATGATCCTAGCCATTGATTAGGATCTAATCTGGGCCGTTGATTGATCAACGAGAGGATTATAAGAGGAAGCTTGATGGCTGCACTTGGAGAACACATTGAGTGAGTTCAGAAGATCGAATTTTTGAAGCAGAGTAGTTGCTGGAGAGAGATTTGAAATGAGCTTTTGCAGTGAGGGGCAATGAGTATCTAGAGGAAGGAAGTTTTCATGGGTCGGAGAGTACGAGGTAGAGAGAGGGCATAATGATGCCCAGAGAGAGGCATATGCTGGCCCACACAGAGCTGATGCAGTGGCAGCGCAGGCCATAGAGGGAGATAGAATTCCTGTTGAGGAAATCGAGTTTTAGTAGACACAGAGAGTTTAGGGTGTGAGACCGGGAGGCAGAGATTCAGATTATCCAAGAGAAGGAGCAACGTGATACCCATCAGAGGTGACGTAGGAACTGCGTGGGATTGACACAGTTTTGCACAGAGGCTCCAATTTAGCGTGATCAGACTCAGATTCTCCCAGTGACAGGGTGAGATCTTTTCACCGTTCATTTTGTCCAGTTTCTCTCTATATCGGATTTCTAGTTGAACATCCAAGAATTGTACTCAGATGTCTCCTGCATAATAATAAAACCTTCAGATTTGCTGCACTGGCTTTCCCGCATTGGGTTTGTTCGGGCACATTTGTCCAAAAATAACGGTGTCAATTGTGTTGTATTTTCTTTCTTGCTCAGTCTCTTGTTTCCGCATAATATCTAATTAAGTGAAGGTTGTAGTGTATGTATTACGATATTTACCGTAGGAAACTGCAAGTAATTTGTTGAAAGGAATTTAATTAATAGGAGTAATATCATCAGTTGCTGCAGTAAGGATTCCAGTTGAGGAATTTTTACAGGGACATCCAAAATTTTTACTACAATAAGTATTCCTTTCCCTTTGCAGACATAGTCTTGAATCAAACTTGATGAAACTGAAATCTGAGGACTGATGTTGAAGCGTTGGCATGGATACCAATTTCCTGCAATAAAAATAACAATTGATGTCTGATTTCATCTTTTCTACTCTTTTGGTCTCTTCTAAGTTCATATAGAACAAAGTGAGTATTAATTCAGGGTTTTTCTGGGCTGTTATAAGATTTCCCACTGTGGCCACCTTAAAGGAAAACTTATTAAGCTCTTTAATGAATAAAAAATCCTTTTTCATTTTAAACTTTACGTCCTCTTGGTTATCTTGAAGTTGGCCAAAACATGGTTCCTACCAAATTTAGGATCAATTTTGACCCAAAAAAAATGAGACAATGAGACGATATGATATGAGTGCCCCTTTTCCTGTGTGTGTCAATACATCTGTAATCAGGATCCTATGCTATGTCATTACGTTTGTAATCAGGATGCATTTACAGATTTTTTTGGGTATGCGGGGGTACGCAGAGGTACCCTGCACTACTGTGGGGCATGGGGCATAACAAAGTATTTATATAGATTGGTTTCCAGATTATGGGTATGGGCACAGCTATGAAGAATCCTACCCCTGGGTATGTGTACCCAATTCAATTCTCTTGTTGGTACCATGTTGCTTATGTCCTCACTGAAGTGAACTCCATAAATAGGCATTAACATTAACATAATTTTTTTTGGGCTAGAAATTGCTTTCAGACAGATCTCAAGGGGCTGCACTGCATAGGATGAACTTCCTTTGACTTGAATGCCAGGTATGTTGAGTATGCATGCTGCCAGAGCCCACTGTGACATGCAGCTAGCTTCTCATGCCTTCTCAACATTCCTAGTGAAATCACTTTTCTTTGTCCCTTTGTTTCTTGGATCCTCTACTTCATGCCAAATGGATTTCAAGCATTTACCTCACCAGTGTTTGTTAGCTTCTCTTTGATTGGCATAGTCTAAAGCAGATTTCACATGTTTGTGTTAAAAGTATTTCCTTTTTAAATTGAAGTTGTGAATAAGGATTACTTATCTGTCAGTTCTCTGTTTATATAGTTGTCAGAAAGACAGTATTCAAATCAAGAACTTTGTATTGCAATGTTTTTTTCCCAGTTGCAGGAAATTTCTTCGTAGATTTCCTCCATAGCTAAAGACATGCATCACTGCTCTTGCAGTGCCAACTAGTTTACCAATGCACCTTTTTTTAATTCGTGTATTTTGAAAGAGCATTGACTGATACAATGATTTTTTATTCCTTTTACCTGTCATTGATAATTTGATAGTATTCTATAGAGAGTACAGGCCATCATTTAGATCATCCACATTTCTTGGGTTCTTTTTAAAAAGTCACTTTCCTAATAAAAGTTCAGAGACTTTATCCATTCATATCAGCATTACTGAGGAGAGACCAATCACCATATTCAGTACTCGAAGTGAGGAGAGAGACCCATAGATCCATTTTAACATATTGTTTGATTGTGGTATTTGTAATGTGATAACTCTTGTTAATTCGTGTATTTGGTTGATCTGTTGATTTTTTATTCCCTTTACCGGTCGTTGATAATTTGATACTATAGAGAGTGCAGGCCATCATTTCGATCATTCACATTTCTTGGGTTCTTTCTGAAAAGACATTCCTAATAAAAATCCAGAGACTTTATCCATTCATATCAGCACTACTGATGAGAGACCAATCACCATACTCAGTACTTGAATTGAGGAGAGAAAGATCCATAGATCCATTTTAACCTGGAATCTGTTATGAAGTGAGAGGTACCACCGGCTCATAACAGGTTCAATGCTTCTATCCCATAATATAGGGGCGTAACATTGATGATATTCAATGCTATCATTTACATCATTGACATTCATAGGGCTGTTTTTGAAAAGCCACATTCCTAATAAAAACTTCAGAGAGTTTATCCCTCACATATAAGTTAGATCTATCTTAACATGCGATCTGTTATGAGGTGAGAGATACTAAGGGCCCATAAGAGGTGCGATACACATATTCCATTTAACAATGATAGTATTCCGCAGAGAGTGTAGTTTATCATTTAGATCACTGACATTCTTAGTTTTTTTTTCTTATCTGAAAATTCACTTTCTAATGAAAACTCTCACAGATTTTATCCAAGTGGGGAGAGACCAATTACCATAGTCGTACTCAAAGTGAGGAGAGAGATCTCCAACTTGTTGACAAAGGTGGGAATAATTCTGAACCAATATTATCTTCAAAATTAGATCTTAAATTTAATTCTCCTCCCTTGACATGATCTAAGCACATTCATATCAATGAAATCAACTTCAAAATGAGATCTAAAAACTGCTGTCTTTCCTACTGACAGTTTTTGTAGTCCATGCGGATTGTTGCAAAGGCACTTCTGGTAATTTTTACGATGTAATTGTTATTCCTGGACTGAATTGATTGTTGAACAATGCTTTTTTTTGTGCTATTTTTTTTTTTTGTAAAATCTCTCACTGAAGTTTTATGTTGGCAACAGAAACAGTGGAAAATTACATAACCTAAGCTTGAAATTATTCATGTTCTTGGATTCGATGTTGACTATGATTCTCATCTATATATTTGGTACAGATCTACGTGTCTTCTTGTGTGTGTGGACAGTGGGAATCATAAAGGCCGTTAATCATGAAGGGGACCATAATGTCAGAGGTCTCCTGGTATAGATGGCATTCAAATGAAACCTGATAATTTGTTGAACCATTATCAATCAATGTAGGTAATCTGTACTAAAGGTCAATAAGGGGTTTTTCAATTTTGATCTCTGAGTTTGGAGATTGATATTTGACAGAGGATTGGAGGCCTTTTGCCCTGTTGAATCTGTCATGCAAAATTCTAGAAAAAGCTCTTGCATAATGCATTAATACCAGTGATTATATTGGCCATTAATAACCTAGGAGGTGTTATCTAGGGCAGATCTAAGTGTTGAACAACCTGTTTTCGGTTTGGGAAGCAAGATATTAGCCCAAAAATTTAGCCTAAAATATGGGAAGTGAGGGAAAGAAGATTTGATAATATTAGTAGGAGGCCCACTGATTTTGAATGAGACATAATTCTTTAGCATGTGTTCTTGTATGTTTGTTTCCAGAGGAACACAGGTGAAAACCAATTAAGGTGTTTTTTGAATGAAGATAATTTACCAGGCAAGTGTCAGTCAAGCCTTTTGAATAACAAGTCATTGGGTTTCTTCTCAGAGAAAAAGTGAAAGGATAGACCACTACCTCAAACTTTTATGAGAAGGATGGATCATGCAGGGAATAGTGGCAGGAGCAACCTCCATCAGTTTCTGCTATGTTGGCGTCCAATTTTTAATGTTTATGGGTGGGGGGCAGATGCAAGGGAAGGGTTTCTGGTTGATGATGATGTTGGCTTATTTGGTAGCAGTAAAGTTATGGCTGGCATAAAAACTTAAGTTAAGATTGCCCACTTTGAAGTTATTACTGTGTTCACAGTTGTATAACAAAGAAGTTCACCTAAACTGTTGGGACATTCTTTCATCAGAGGCTGTGGCAGCTTTCTGTATTCTTTCCATTCATACTAATTTGAATCCTGCTCAACTTCCAAATTTGCATGCTGAAGGCTTTTAATATTGACTATCAATTAGCTCCTCGTTACATTCCATTAAGATTGAACTTAGTATTCTCCAGCAAGAATGGCATTTTGGATGGTTTATTATGATTTTATCTTTGTTGGCATCACATAATGCCTTATGTTTTTGACAGTTATAAATATCTGGAATCCACTAAGTGGTACAGTTATCTGTATTTATTTCCTTTTAACTCATCTTTAGATCTACTGTCTTGGACATTATAAATTGTTGATATTGCTTGCCTGCTAGAGTAGCATTTCTGATTACGCATTTAATCCTATAGAAATCCTCTGGTGGTCTGAATGTCTGTCTCACATTTAGAATTCTGGTTATTTTCAATCCAAGTTGCTGAAATACCATAATAAGTGGCTTTGTCGGCACCTTAAAGACACACATTGCTGAAATACCATAATAAGTGGCTTTGTTGGCACCTTAAAGACACGCATGGAGACTCTTCTTGTTGAGAAGAGTTGTCTTTGTAATGACTAGACATGTTTCTAAAGAACAAATATATTAAGTGTCTGGCTTTAAGTGTCTTGTTCTTCAACTTCTGTAGGTTCTTATTTGGTTTATTGAATATTCTTCCCCATCAAAAGTTTATCTCATAAAACTTTCTTATTTGTTTTCATCAAGCTATAAAAACAAGTTGGCATCTGTTTCTTTCTACTAGAAACCTGAAGTTTAAATTTTTTGCTATATGCATGATTGAGGCCTCTAACTATTGAGCACTTTTTTCAGGTGGTCAGTAAAGAAGATTCTGCAAAGGAATTTACCTTCAATATATGTACCTTCTAGTTTTTTGGGTGCCATACAAACCTGGAATTAAAAGCAATAGGGCTGAGGCCATCCTCTTTCTCTACATAAAGCCTGCTGCCCTTAACTGGATGAACTGTTATGTCAAAAGGAAGTATCATTCCAATTGGTAGTCTTACTGACCAAGTTAAACAGCGCTGTAAAGACAATAGGATAGAGAGTCATTAAACAGCACTGTAAAAACTGGGTCTCATATCTGTTCCTTTCTAATAGAAATCTGGAAAGTCTAACTTTTTGCTATATCCATAACTTAGGCCTCTAACCAGCAAGAAATCTTGCACTTCCTTAGCAAAGAAGGTTCTCTGAATGATAATGCCACCATTATCTAATGGATATCTTTGTTTGCAAACCTTCCTAGTATCTTTGGGTTCCATTACATGGTTTGATAGCTGTAATCATAAGTGATAGCACTGAAGCATCATCTAGGTATGAACTTGATTTGCATATCAAATTTGTCAGACAGATGCAGCTTTTTGGAATGAAACTCAGAACTTGTCATCACGGAAGGAATAAGATTAGCTGGACTTCATGGAGAGAGAGGTTTGCCCAGGACTATAATTGTACTGTGATTTGCTAAAGAAGATGAAATGGGATTATGGTATATCAGAGTAGGAGCATGACGGAAGGAAAAGATATAGCTGTCAAAGGTGTGCTCATTGTTCTCCAAACTGTGAACTTTTCATGCTATATCTTTTCCTTCTTGCAATTTTCCCAATGATGACCAATCCAAAGAGCACTTGCTGAATCTTCTGCCTAAACATGTATTGGTCACTTGGTTTTTGATGTCCTTCAACCACTTCTTTTATTGTGATAAAAAATGGCATTCTTACATTGCTTTCTCTGGCCCAAATTGATATCAAATCTACACAATTGAGCCTGACAGTTAATCAAGGGAAACTGCTCTCTGGGTCTTTCCAGAGAGCAGGAGCATGGCATAAGTAACAGATATAATAGTAAAAGTGCCAGAAAGAAAAGATATAGCAGTCAAAGTGCACTCATTGTTCCCCAAACAGTGAACTTTTACTGCTATATATTTTCCTTCTTGCAATTTTACCAATGATCACCAATCCAAAAAACACTCGCCCAATCTTATGATTAAACATGCGCATTTGTCACTTGGTTTCTAATGTCCTCCAACCACTCATTTTATTGTGATCAATGATGGCATTGTTACATTGCTCTCTCTACTGCTCAAGTTGAAATGCAAAATTTACACAATCGAGCTTGACAGATAGTGAAGCAAATCTCCTCTGTTTCATTCCAGTGTGACTGGAGTGGGGCAGGTTGGAGCTGTTGTCACCCCACTCCATGTCTTCCCCGTTCTAATTTGTTCACGGGGCATCTGAGTTGACCCAAAGATATGGAGTGGGGTGACATATCTCCAACTTCCCCATGTAAGAACAGTACTGGACAGGCGGTATGGGTTGTGTAGTTTGCAGAGGAGCTGAGGACAGCACTGCCATAATCAAAATCAGGACATCTTCAAATGGGTTCTGGTAAGCATCGATATCTCAAGCTTTTTAATATGCCATTAAATACTCATATCTGGCATTTAATTATTTCTAACATTCAAATGAAGAAGAGAAAAGCATATAGAAAAATAAACAGAGAAAAACACATACATTGTACGTTTTGATAAAAGCAACGTGAAATTTTTCAAGTTACAAGGAAACAATTTTCCTACTCACATTTCCATGTTTCCATAAATGCATTGAAAAATATATCCGTATGTTTTGTATGTTACAACAATGAATGGATTTTCTAAGGACCTTGTTTCTATATAAACCTGGAAAATCATGGTAATATGTTTCTCTATGTTCCATATGAACAAAGAAACGTATAGTCATGTTTTGCGAACAAAATACTCCTATGGAGGAATCGTGCTTGTCCAGAAAAGCAGGGTCGTCTTTTTTGTATGTTCCATAAAAACAAAGAAATGCATATTTATATTATGTGAACAAAATATTCTAAGGATGGACTCTTAATTTTATATAATGCAAGAGAAGTATAGTATATCATATGTTTTTTTTTACATGGTAATCTATTTTTAAACGTTATTTCAATGTAGAGAAATTCTATTTTGCCCATTGTTCTTCTCTAGTTCCTTCATACAAAATTAAATTGCAACTTTTTCTTTTTATACTTGGTTCTTATTTTTTTATGTTTAAATTACTAAAACTACTTATTTTGAGATCAGTTTATTTATGGATATATATCTTATTTAAAAGGATTGTTTCATGATAATATATATATATATATATATTTTGAGATTAGTTTGTTATTATAAATGTGGATGTTTACATTATTTACAAGAGTCATTTTAAGTGTGGCTTTTTGGTGTTTTAGGTGAATTTATGGCTGGAATTCGGCGAAAAAATTTGTGGCCAAATCTTGATTTGTGTTGTTTAAACTGGTTTTTTTGACTGCATATATGGATCCATGTTAAATTTCGCAACTAGGGCCAAATTTCGCTTTATACAACTCATTTGATGGAGATAATGATCACATTGAATTCTTCTTTCCGAGAGGACCAAAATTGATCTAAAGGTCATCTAATTTGGACAAACAAAAGTGTGTTTTTGAATTTATGGCCACACATGTGCAAGTTGTTTAGGTTGGTCACATCATCATGTAGGCTTATGAAGCCCAATGGACGTGACATTTCACCCTCAATGACTTGTATAAATATAAGTGACCTCTTGCCTCATTTGGCATCATCATCACTCACACATCCTTGTCTCTTCATTTGATTGGTTCGTACAACTTATTGGGCATCTCTTTTCCTCACACGTGTGGTAGCAGAAGGACAAATTGTAGGATGAATTATAGGGTTGAAATTTCAAATTTTGTTTCAGGTTTGACCAATGTTGGCTAGGGCTGTTTTAACCACATTTGGCTGCAGTTTTTGGGTCAAAATTTTGTTTTTGGTATAGGAACCAAGACATTTTGTTGACTTTGATTGCCGATCAATCATGAGGTTGACCAAGTTTGACTGTTGTTTTCATGGCTATTTTGGGTTGACTCTGACCAACAAAAAAGGCCGAGTTTGACTAGGTTTGACTGAGCTGCATAAAGCACTGTTTGATGCTGGATTGACCAATGTTGACTTTCTCGTTAGGGTAGAATTTGACAGCTCTTGACTTTAAGAAGAATTGATCGAAGGGTTTTCCCCATCTTGGGGTTTTTCCTTGACATTCACCAAATTTGGTGTCCTCTTGTCTTGGCTTGTCTTCTGCATTTTGTTCTTCATGTTCTATCTACACTTATTGTCAATGTGATTTATGGTTAATGTGATTGCTATTAGAAAACTAAATTGGAAATTGTTATTGGGTTGCTAAAGGAACATTGAAGTAATTGTGCAAAGCATAGAACATACCATTGTTAGCTAAAATTAACACGGTATTAGAGCACAAGTGAAGACAAAGATCAAGCAAGAGAGAGAAAAACAATCATTAAGAGAGATTTGTTGGACAAGGACAAGTCTTAATGGCTTCTACATATTAGTTCAAGATTGAGGATAAGCTCAACGACAAATCTGACAATCATGCATGGAACATGACTTGAGGAGCATGGAGTATTGGACTATGTGTAGGGAAAAGTGGTGGAGCCTCCTTCTAATGCACCAATTGTTGCTACATTCAAAAGCATTTCGTTGCCTATATTTCTGATTTGTGAACTTCTAGGGAGATATATGATAAGCTAGTTGGGATGTTCAAAGTGAACAGTGCAAATTGAATCCTTTTTCTCAAAAGCAAGTTGAGGGACACATTGAGATGGAGAAAGGGGAGTTTATCTAATCCTACTTCACGAGAATATGTCAAATCAAGAATGACCTATTATGTATTGGAGAAGTTACTGCTGACATGGAGCTCACTCTCATTGCACTTGGGGGTCTTTCAAGAGCATGGGATGTGTTTAACACCACTATTCTCAACTATGACATGATTCCTAGTTTCGATGAATTATTGGCTAGATGCCTTAAGAGGAGACGAGGATGATGGAGAGAGACAAGCCTTCAAATGGAAATGAACCTATTGCTTTCTCTGCTCATTTTAAGAAGAAAAATAATGATGGTCCAAGGAGATAGGGTTAAGGGTTCAAACAGGGATTCAAAGAAGGAAGAAAAGGAAGAAAAGGAAGGTGCTTCAATTGCAACAGGTTCGATCACTATGCTAGAGAGTGTCTTCACAAGAAGAATTCTTTAAGGGATGATGACAATAACAACAACAACAACAAGAAGGCAATGGAAATCAAAGGATTAACAGGTTCAAAAATAAAGGAAAAAGGAATGCTCCCATTGCTTGATATGGAAATGGTCGAACTCTCAAAAGATCGAGAAACTCTAGGTATGAGGAAAGTAATTTGTAGAAAAACAAAAGAAATTTTATCTTATTTCCGCTCTATCTACTACCTCTCCTTTAGATACTTTGGATCATTGGTTGATTGGTAGTGGAGCCTCAAGGCACTTCACTGGGTACAAAGAGGCCCTCTCAAATTTGATTGAAAAGAAGATTAATTTGGAGATCATACTTGGAGATAATGCCACCTACCCCTGAAATGGATAGGTACTGACACTTTTCACTTGAATCAAGGTCAAACCATTCATCTACAAGGAGTATTGTATGTACCTGATTTAAAGAAGAACTTGGTGTCTATTTCTATGATGGAATATAAAGGCTTCAAGGTAGCATTCATTGTTGGAAAGGTACGTATTTGACAAAGAAACCCTAAAGATGCATTCACACTTAGATGTAGGGTTGATGGTCTCTATCAAGTTGGAGGAATTCCTTTGGGAACCTTGAGGTGTGATGCTTCACTTCAATCTGAGCTATGGTATCGAAGGTTCACCCACTTACATTACAACGCCTTACTTGGGGTAAGCAAGATGGTCACATGTATGCCTGATTTCAACATGAATCATGGAGGAGTTTGTTAGGGTTGTTCAGTTGGGAAACTTACAAGGGGGCCATTCCCTTCAAGTGAAAACCAAACTATTGATATTCTTCAATTGGTCCATTCTGACTTATCTGGTATGTTGCCCGTACCATTATTGGGAGGATACTTTTACTATGCATTTTTGCGGATGACTTCTCTCACAAAACATGGATCTTTTTCTTGAAGAAGGATGAAGTGTTCAAATGCTTATGTTCTTTCAAATCCTTGATGGAGAATCAAACAGGGAAGAAGAACAAAATATTGAGGACCGACAATTGAATCGAATATGAATCAAATGAATTCAATGACTATTGCAGATAGGCTGACATTAAGAGGGAGACAACTGTTCCATACACTCCTGAGCAAAATGGAGTTGTTGAAAGGAAGAATTGAACAATTATGGAAGCCACATGTGTCATGCTCCATGATCAAGGTCCACTGAATTTCTTATGGGGAGGAGCTGCCAACACTGTCGTTTATGTTCAAAATAGGAGCACGCATCAAGCACTAGATTTCAAGACACTCGAAGAAGTTTTCACTGGTAAGAAACCTAATATTTCTCATTTTAGAATATTTGGTTGTCCCCTATATTTTCATGTTCCTAAAGAGAAAAGAAACAAGTTGGAAGCATCTGGGAAAAAAAGAATATTTGTGGGCTACAGTGAAAATTCAAAGGCATATAGAATTTATGTGCCTGGCCAAAGAGACGTGGAAGTAAGCCATGATGTCAGCTTCGATGAAGACACTGCCCTTGGGAAAGCCAAAGATCTCGCCATTCCAAGGAAGGATAATGATAATGTTGCAGAAAAACAGGATTAATCTTCGACAGATGAGCCTATGCCCAATATTGAAGACCTGATGGATCCCATTGATCCACCTCCTAGTGATCCCTCTACCTCAAGGAAAAGACGTTTGTGGCTCAAAGATACTCTCGAAGATGTTGAAATACAGATTGCTCCAAGAGGGACATTTCGTGAAAGTAAGAAGTCGAACATATATCAAGGGTACTTAGATGCTATGAGTGCTATTGTTCAAACTGAGCCATGAGAGTATGAATCTTTCATGAAAAATGATGTCTGGGATGTGGTGCCTAAACCGAAGGACAAGCCCGTAGTCACCTCAAAATGGCTATGCAAAATCAACTATGGAGCAAATTGGAGTGTTGATAAATTCAAGGTCAAGTTCATTGCTTGAGGCTTCTCTCAAAAGGAAGGAGTGGAATATGACGAGATATTTGCACCAGTTGCCCGATATGCCAGTATCTAGTCTATTATTGCTCTTGTTGTCAATCAAGGATGGAGCTTACATCAAATGGACATTAAGACTACTTTTTTGCATGGCTCGCTTAAGGAGGAAGTCTACTTGGAGCAACCTTAGGGGTTCGAAATGCAAGATCAAAGGACACACACATGCAGGTTGAAGAAAGCCCTCTATGGGTTGAAACAAGCCCCTAGGGCTTGGTATGAGAGGATTGATAGCTCTCCTATGAAGTTGGGATTTATGATGAGTGATGTTGATCCTACACTATACTTCAAGGTTGAAAAGGACAAGCCTTTCAATTTGGTCCTTTATGTAGATGATCTCTTTCTGATAGGTGTAAACCCTCTCATTTATCAATGCAAGAGGGAGTTGGCTTCTGAGTTCGAGATGAAGAACCTAGAACTGATGCACTACTTCCTAGGTTTGGACGTCTGGAAAAATCCAGGTGAGATTTTCCTTTCTCAAGGAAAATACATTGTGAAGCTGCTCGAGAGATGTGGGATGGTGGATTGCAAGTTTGTTTCTACTCCAATGGAACTCAACTTTAAGAAGCTATGTGGAAATGTTGTTGGGCCTGAATTGGCAAACCCTTTTGAATATAAACAACTTGTGGGGGCCCTGATGTTTTTGGTAAACTCTTGTTCAGACATATGCTTCGCTGTGAATACGTTGTCAATTTATGGTCGAGCCTCATCACATCCACTGGATTGTTGTTAAGAATCTCTTGAGATATATATGTGGCACAATCATCTATGGACTGAGATATATTACTGGGAATTTAAGGCTACATGGATATTCTGACGTTGACTCGGCTAGAAATGTGGTATATAGAAAGAGCATGTCAGGATGCTGCTTCTGATTAGGATCTGCTTCAATTTCTTGGATGAGTTGGAAGGAGAAATCAATTACTTTAAGCATCATCGAGGCCAAATACATTGCAACTAGTATGGCCTATTGTGAAGCTGTTTGGTTGAGGAATCTCTTTAGTGAGCTACTATTCGAGCATGTTGGAAACACTGAGAGGGGGGGTGAATCAATATTTCTTTTTTTTCGACTAATGTTTTACCAATTAAAACATTTATATCCAGAACATAAGATGAACAACAAGAATAAATGCTTTTATTAATATAATCTTTGCAGTAAAATAGAAACAATATAAAGTGGTTGCAATCAGTTGCCAAGCACCAACTTGGACTTTTGTGAGGCTCCAACCTCTAGAGCTCCAACTCTATTTCGCCAAGGCACCAATCTTGGACTTAGGAGCACTTCAATCCAAGGACTTCAATCCTTCCAGTTCCTGGGACATCGGTCCCAAGGACACCTAACCTTCCTACTTCTGAGGCACCAATCCCAAGGACTCCAATCCTTCTTACTTCTGAGGCATTAGCCCCAAGGACTCCAATCCTTCTTACTTCTGAGGCACCAACCCCAAGGGTTCCAACCCAATCTTGTCAAAGGCATGTTTGATAGTAATGTTCTGCTCTCAGAACTCTTCTCTACTGCGTTATGTCTGTTTATAGCTTCATTGTAGTCTTCATGCTACAACATCAATGACAACCAGTCTTCTTATGAAGAAGTCTTTACAACTCTTCATATTGTCCACACAGAGTCTCCAATAGCCTTCATGACCTCTGATAATGTCTCCACACAGCTTTAGTGAGTCTACTATTAGCTGCACTAAGCTCTGCATAAGAACCAACTTTCTGTTCAAGCATATGTTCTTACTGTCACAGTGAATGCTTCAGCATGACTGCTTCTATGTTGACTACATCTCCCCTTCGACTGTCTACTGTCTTGTTGGTCCTTCGGCCCTGTTTCTGTTCTGCTGGACCCTCTAGCTGTCTTTGTTTCCTCCTACTTATTTCGACAACATTCAACACTGCTTGTTCTCTGTTTTTGTATCTTCCTGATGCCTCTGATCGTTGGTTTCCTCTTTCAGCTAGCTCTTTGGCTTCCTCCTCGGTCACTGTAGTTTCCTCTGCCTCGCTTGATCCTTCGACTTCCCTCCTTGGGCGCTGTAGTTTCCTCTGCCTATTCAGATTAGCCACTGCTTCACAGACACATTAATACAGAAGAGCATGCTGTATTACAAAGGAAATGATGCTTATTAACCGATATTAGAGAAAGCCTCTTTTTCTCTTTTAATAATGTTCATACTTGACCAAGTTTAATTGGCTTGAAATTCAGAATTAAATTCAGGTTATTCCTTGTCCATCCGTTGCCTAAGTTTAATTTGCATGAAATTTAATATGCATGTACACATGTTCAACATTTCATGTGTAGTTTCAATGTAATTACTCTGTATTTTTGTTTTATTGTAAGTTGAAACACAATCATCATTTGAATTTGATTTGTTTTTAAAATATATAATAAATTTAAAAATTATTATTTGAATTTAAATATTTATTTAAAAATATATATAATAAATTGAAATTTAAATGAGAAATATCATTTAAGAATTCTGTGTTAGGGTCCGTCAATGTTTTCACTATCCTAATTAAATCATAGTAATAGTTGCGGCAAATCAACCGTTCTTGGAATCAAGGGTGAAGTTAGTTTGATTCGCAACGAATATTGTAATGATTTATTAACCATATAGAAAACATTTTAGACCATAACATCATCGATTTGTGAGATGATATTTCAATTTAAAATAAAGTTTAGTATATATATTTTAAATAAAGATTCAAATGTAAGTGATAATTTTCAAATTTATTATATATTTTTTAAATAAAGATTTAAATTCAAATAATGATTTCTGGTCTCATTTAAGCAAATTAGTAGTGTAATTTGTCACTCTAAAAATAATCTTTTCTAAATAGTTTCTTTATTAATATTATTTATTTTATTTTATTTTTTAATCATTTTAAAATTTATATAATTAAATTTTTATTAAATTCTACACTATATTTTACCAATAATACAAAAATAATATAATATATAATGAAAAATTGTTTAAAATTGATTTTAAATGTGTGTTTTATTAAATGACTACAATATGTATATATAAATTTTTATAGATCTAGATGGGGTTAGAGTAAGCTTGGCTAAGCCAAGCTAAGCGAAAGCTAGAGTGAGTTAGAGTAGGCTAGAGTATCCTAGGTTAGGCTAGGCTAAGCTAGGATAGAGTAGGCTAGGTCTAGGCTTGGTGAGGCTAGGCTAGGATAGGGCATGGTAGGTTATGCTAGATTAGAATATGGTAGTCTAGTGTTATGCTAGGAATATATTATGCTATGTAGCGTAGGCTAGGCCACGCTAGAATAGGCAAGGCTATAGCAGGTTAAGCTAGGCTAGAGTAGGGTAGGGTAGGGTAGGCTAGGAAAGTGTATGCTAGGCTAGGCTAGGCTAAGAAAGAGTAGGATAAGCTAGGATAGGAAAGAGTAGGTTGGGTTAGGCTATGAAAGAGTGGAGTAGGCTAGAGTAGGAAAGGCTAGAGTAGGAAAGGCTATAGTAGGCTAGGCTAGGCTAGACTAGGCAAGGCTAGAGTAGGTTAGGCTAGGGTAGAGTAGGCTAGGCTATACTAGAGTGGGCTAGAGTAGGATAGGTTAGAGTAGGTTAGGATAGGCAAGGTTAGAATGGGCTATAATAAGCTAGGTTAGGCAAGAGTAGGTTAGGTTAGGCTAGGCTAGGCTGGGCTAGAGTAGAGTACAGTATAGTAGGCTAGGGTAGACTAAGCTAGGCTAGAGTACAATAGGGTAGGGTAGGGTAGGCTAGAGTGGGCCGGGCTTGGGTAGAGTAGGCTAGAGTAAGCTAGGGTAGGGTAGGGTAGGCTAGAGTAGGCTAGGCTAGGCAAGAGTAGGCTACGCTAGGAAAGAGTAGGTTAGGTAAGGCAAGAGTAGGCTAGGCTAGAGTAGAGTAGGCTAGGGTAGGCTAGGGTAGGCTAGGCTAGACTAAGCTAGGCTAGGCTAGAGTACGATAGGGTAGGCAAGGGTAGGTTAGAGTAGGCTAAGCAAGAGTTGGCTAAGTTAGAGTAGGCTAGGCTAGGATAGATTAGGCTAAGGTAAGGTAGGCTAGGTTAGGCTAGGAGAGAGTATGCTAGGAAAGAGTAAGTTAGGTTAGAGTAGGCTAAGGTAGGCTAGCCCAGGGTAAGGTGAAGTATGCTAGACTAGAGTAGGTTAGGCCAGAGTAGGCTAGGCTAGGGTAGAGTAGGATAGGATAGGGTAGGCTAGGGTAGGCTAGTAGGCTAGGCTAGGCGAACCTAGAGTAGGCTAGAGAAGAGTAGGTTAGGCTAGAGTAGAGTAGGCTAGGGTAGGCTAGGGTAGGCTAGGCTAGACTAAGCTAGGCTAGGCTAGAGTACGATAGGGTAGGCAAGGGTAGGTTAGAGTTGGCTAAGTTAGAGTAGGCTAGGCTAGGATAGATTAGGCTAAGGTAAGGTAGGCTAGGTTAGGCTAGGAGAGAATATGCTAGGAAAGAGTAAGTTAGGTTAGAGTAGGCTAAGGTAGGCTAGCCCAGGGTAAGCTGAAGTATGCTAGGCTAGAGTAGGTTAGGCCAGAGTAGGCTAGGCTAGGGTAGAGTAGGATAGGGTAGGCTAGGGTAGGCTAGTAGGCTAGGCTAGGCGAACCTAGAGTAGGCTAGAGAAGAGTAGGTTAGGCTAGAGTAGGCTAGGGCAGAGTAAGTTAGGCTAGGCTAGGCTAGGGCAGAGTAAGTTAGGCTAGGCTAGACTAGGCGCAACTAAAGTAGGCTAGAGTAGGGTAGGCTAGGTAGGCTAGTAGGCTAGGCTAGGAAAACCTAGAGTAGGCTAGACAAGAGTAGCTTAGGCTACAGTAGACTAGGGTAGAGCAAGTTAGACTAGGCTAGGCTAAGCTAAAGTAGGCTAGTCTAGGCTAGGCTAAAGTTCGCTAGTCTAGGCTAGTCTACGCTAAGCTAAAGTAGGCTAGGCTAGGCTAGGCTAGGGTATAGTAGGTTACGTTAGGCTAGGCTACAATACACTAGGGTAGGTTATGCTAGATTAGGATAAGCTAGGCTATGCTGGAGTAGGTTTGGCTAGGCTACGCTAGACTACACTAGGGTAGGATAAGTTAGGCTGTGCTACAGTAGGCTTGGCTAGGCTAGTCTAGACTATGTTAGGTAGGCTATGCTAGGTGAGGCCAAGCTAAACTAGGTTAGGCTAAGGTAGACTAAGCTAGGGTAAGCTAGGGTAGGCTAGAGTTAGCTAACCTATGGTTGGGTACGGTAGGGTAGGGTAGGGTAGCGTAGGCTAGGGAAGGCTATGTCAAGGTAGCCTAGAGTAGGCTAGGCTAGGTTTAAGTAGACGAGGCTAGGGTAGGGTAAACTAGAGTAGGTTTGCATAAGCCAAGTTAGGCTACCCTAGGTTGGTAGGTTAGAGTAGGCTAGTCTAGAGTGGGTCAGGCTTGGGTAGGCTAGGCTAGAGTAGGGTAGGCTAGAGCAGGCTAGGCTAGAGTACTCTAGGCTAGGCAAGAGTAGGCTAGGCTAGGAAAGAGTAGGCTAGGCTAGGCAAGAGTACGTTGGGCTAGGCCAGAGTAGGGTAGGTTAGGCTAGGCTAGGCTAGGCTGGATTAAGCTAGGGTAGGCTAGAGTACGATAGGGTAGGCTAGAGTAGGCTAAGCTAGCGTAGGCTAGGCTAGAATAGACTAGGATAGATAAGGCTAAGGTAGGGTAGGCTAGGTCAGGCTAGAGTAGGTTAGGCTAGGATAGAGTATGCTAGGAAAGAGTAGGTTAGGTTAGAGTAGGCTAAGGTAGGCTAGCCTAGGGTGAGATGAAGTACGCTAGACTAGAGTAGGTTAGGTCAGAGTAGGCTAGGCTAGGCTAGAGTAGGGTAGGGTAGGCTAGTAGGCTAGGCTAGGTGAACCAAGAGTAGGCTAGACAAGAGTAGGTTAGGCTAGAGTAGGCTAGGGTAGAGTAAGTTAGTTTAGGCTAGGCTAGGTTAAGCTAAAGTAGCCTAGAGTAGGCTAGGATAGGGTAGGCTAGGTAGGCTAGAAGAACCTAGAGTAGGCTAGACAAGAGTAGGTTATGCTAGAGTAGGTTAGGGTAGAGTTAGGCTAGGCTAGGCTAAGTTAAAGTAGGCTAGTCTAGGGTAGGCTAAAGTTCAATAGGCTAGGGTAGAGTACGTTATGTTAGGCTAGGCTACAATACGCTAGGGTAGGTTATGCTAGAGTAGGATAAGCTAGGTTATGTTAGAGTAGGTTTGGCTAGGCTAGACTACGTTAGGGTAAGTTATGCTAGAGTGGGATAAGCTAGGCTATGCTAGAGTAGGCTTGGATAGGCTATGTTAGGTAGGCTATGCTAGGTGAGGCCAAGCTAAACTAGGTAAGGCTAGGTTAGGCTAGAGTAGGCTAAGCTAGGGTAGGCTAGGGTAGGCTAGGCTGGGCTATGTTAGGTAGGCTATGCTAGGTGAGGCCAAGCTAAACTAGGTTAGGCTAGGGTAGGCTAGAGTTGGCTAACCTATGGTTGGGTAGGTCAGGCTAGGCAAGAGTAGGCTATGGAAGGTTATGTTAGGGTAGCCTAGGGTAGGATAGATTAAGTTAAGGTAGGTTAGGGTAGCCTGTAGTAGGGTAAAGTAGAGTTAGGCTAGGCTAGAGTAGGCTATGGAAGGTAATGTCAGGGTAGCCTAGGGTAGGATAGATTAGGTTAAGGTAGGTTATGGTAGCCTGTAGTAGGGTAAACTAGAGTTAGGCTAGGCTAGGGCTAGGGTAGGTTATGCTAGAGTAGGATAAGCTAGGTTATGCTAGAGTAGGATAAGCTAGGTTATGTTAGAGTAGGTTTGGCTAGGCCAGGCTAGACTACGTTAGGGTAAGTTATGCTAGAGTGGGATAAGCTAGGCTATGCTAGAGTAGGCTTGGATAGGCTATGCTAGACTATGTTAGGTAGGCTATGCTAGGTGAGGCCAAGCTAAACTAGGTAAGGCTAGGCTAGGCTAGAGTAGGCTAAGCTAGGGTAGGCTAGGGTAGGCTAGGCTGGACTATGTTAGGTAGGCTAGCTGTAGTAGGGGCTATGCTAGGTGAGGCCAAGCTAAACTAGGTTAGGCTAGGGTAGGCTAGAGTTGGCTAACCTATGGTTGGGTAGGTTAGGCTAGGCTAGAGTAGGCTATGGAAGGTTATGTCAGGTTAGCCTAGGGTAGGATATATTAGGTCAAGGTAGGTTAGGGTAGCCTGTAGTAGGGTAAACTAGAGTAGGCTAGTATAGGATAGGTTAGGTTAGGCTAGGTTGGTAGGTTAGAGTAGGCTACGGTAGCCTAGAGTAGGCTATGGTAGCCTAGAGTAGGCTATGGTAGCCTAGAGTAGGGTAGTCTAGGGTAGCCTAGAGTATGCTATGTTAGAGTAGGCTTGGCTAGGCTAGGCTAGAGTATGTTAATTAGGCTATGCTAGGTGATGCCAATGTAAACTAGGTTAGGCTAGGCTAGGCTAGGCTAGAGTTGGCTAACCTATGGTTGGGTAGGGTAGGGTAGGGTAGGCTAGAGTAGGCTAAGGAATGTTATGTCAGGGTAGCCTAGAGTAGGCTACGTTAGGTTTAAGTAGACTAGGTTAGGGTAGGGTAGGGTAGCCTATAGTAGGGCAAACTTGAATAGGCTAGTATAAGGTAGGTTAGGCTAGGCTAGGTTGGTAGGTTAGAGTAGGCTAGGCTAGGCCAGGTTAGGGCAGGCTAGGGTAGCCTAGAGTAGGGTAGATTAGAGTAGGCTAGGCTAAGCTAGGTTGGTAGGCTAGAATAGGCAAGGCTAGGCTTAAGTAGACTAGGTTAGGGTAGGCTAGAGTATCCTAGAGTAGGCTAGTATAAGCTAGGTTGGGCTAGGCTAGCCTAAGCTAAAGTAGGCCAGTCTAGGCTAGGCTAAAGTTCACAAGGCTAGGGTAGAGTAGGCTATGTTAGGCTAGGCTACAATATGCTAGGGTAGGTTCTGCTAGAGTAGGATAAGATAGGCTATGCTAGAGTAGGTTTTGCTAGGCTAGACTACATTAGGGTAGGTTATGCTAGAGTAGGATAAGCTAGGTTGTGCTAGAGTAGGCTTGGCTAGGCTAGGCTAGACTATGTTAGATAGGCTATGCTAGATGACGCCAGGCTAAACTAGGCTAGGCTAGGTTAGAGTAGGCTAAGCTATAGGGTAGGCTAGGGTAGGCAAGAGTTGGCTAACCTATGGTAGGGGTAGGGTAGGCTAGAGTTGGCTAACCTATGGTAGGGTAGGGTAGGGTAGGCTAGAGTAGGCTAAGGAAGTCTATGTCAGGGTAGCCTAGAGTAGGCTAGGCTAGGTTTAAGTAGACTAGGTTAGGGTAGGCTAGGGTAGCCTAGAGTAGGGTAGAATAGAGTAGGCTAGGCTAAGTGGTTGGTAGGCTAGAGTAGTGAAGGCTAGGCTTAAGTAGACTAAGTTAACGTAGGCTAGGGTAGCCTAGAGTAGGGTAGACTAGAGTAGGCTATTATAAGCTAGGCTACGCTAGGTTAGGTTAGGGTAGGCTAGGGTAGGCTAGAGTAGTGTAGGCTAAAGTAGGCTAGTATAAGCTAGGCAAGAGTAGGCTATGCTAGAGTAAGCTAGGCTAGGTTGGGATAAAGTGGGGTATGTTGGTTTAGAGTAGGCTAGGCTAGGTTAGGCTATGCCAGATTACGCTAAGATAGGCTAGCTATGCCAAATTACGATAGGCTAAGCTAGGCTAGGTTAGATTAGAGTAGGCTAGTCTAGGCTAGGTTAGGTTAGGCTCTCGTAAGCTAGACTAGGGTAGAGTAGGTTGGGCTAGGTTAGGCTAGGCTAGGCTAATCTAGGCTTGGCTAGACTAGAGCATGCTAGGCTATTATAGAGGAGATTAGGGTAGAATAGGCAACAAAGCCTATGCTATATTAGATTAGGCAAGAGCAGGCTAAGCTAGAGTAGGCTAGCCTAGGCTAGGGTAGAATAGGTTAGGCCAGGTTAGGGACGGCTAGGTTAGGCTAGAGTAAGCTAGGCTAGAGTAGGCTAGGCTAGGCTAGAGTATTGAAGGCTAAATTAGGGTAGGCTAGGGTAAGCTAGATAGGTTAGGGTAGGCTTGGGTAGGCTAGATTAGGTTATGCTAGAGTAGGTTATGCTAGGCGAGGCTAGGCTAGGCTATGTTAGGCCAGGTTATGCTAGGCTAGGCTAGCTATGCCAAATTACAATAGGCTAGGCTAGGCTAGGGTAGAGTAGGATAGGCTAGGTTAGGCTCTTGTAAGATAGACTAGGGTAGAGTATGTTGGGCTAGGTTAGGGTGGGCTAGGCTAGGCTAGGCTTGGCTAGACTAAAGCAGGCTAGGCTATGCTAGGCTAGATTAGGGTAGAATAGGAAACGATAGCCTATGCTAGATTAGACTAGGCAAGAGTAGGCTAGGCTAGAGTAGACTAGGCTAGAATAGGCTAGGCTAGGTTAGGCTCGGCTAGGTTAGGCTAGAGTAAGCTAGGATAGAGTAGGCTAGGTTAGGCTAGAGTAAGCTAGGATAGAGTAGGCTAGGTTAGGCTAGAGTAAGCTAGGATAGAGTAGGCTAGGTTAGGCTAGAGTAAGCTAGGATAGAGTAGGCTAGGTTAGGCTAGGCTAGAGTATGCAAGGCTAAATTAGGGTAGGCTAGGGTAGGCTAGGTACATTAGGGTAAGCTTGGGTAGGCTAGATTAGGCTACGCTAGAGTAGGTTATGCTAGGCGAGGCCAAGCTAAGGTATGTCAGGCCAGGTTATGCTAGGCAAGGCTAGGCTAGGATAGAGTTGGCTGGGCTAGGATAGGCTAGGCTAGGCTAAAGTAGAGTAGGTTATGATAGGTTATGCTCGGGTAGGATGGACTAGGCCATGCTTAGGGTAGAGTAAGCTAGGCTAGTCTAGGCTAGAGTAGTCCAAATTAAGCTAGGGTAGAGTAGGCTATGTCATGATAGGTTAAAGTGTAGGCTAAGCTATGATAAGCTAAAGTAGGTTAGGATAGAGTCGTTTAGGCTAGAGTAGGGTAGGCTAGGATGTATTTGGCTAGGCTAGAGTAAGCTAGGTTAGGTTAGGCTAGAGTAGTCTAGGATATAATAGGGTTATGCTAGACTAAGATAGCTAGTGTAGGCTATTCTAAGCTAGGGTAGGTTTGAATAGAGTAGGCTAAGGTAAGCTAGGCTACATTAGGCTAAAGTAAGTTAGGCTAGGCTAGAATAGGCTAGGATATATAATAAGGATAGAAAGAGTAGGGAAGGGTAGGCTAAGTTACGTTGGATTAGATAAGTTAGTCTAGAGTAGAATGGACTACACTAGTCTAGGCTTAGAGTAGGATATGCTAGGCTAGAGTAGTTTAGAGTGGGGTATGCTAGGATAAACTATATTAGGCTTGTCTAGGCTAGGATAACGTAGGATTAGAGTAAGATAGGGTAGCCTAATCTAGGATAAGCTAGGGTAAGTTGGAATAGGATAACCTACAGTAGGTTAGAGTAGGCTAGAGGACACTAGGCTATAGTAGGTTAGAATAGGAAAAGTTAGACCATGGAAGGCTAGAGTATTCTATGGTAAGCTAGTATAGAGTAAGAATAGGCTAGAATATGGTAAACAAGAGTAGGCTAGAGTAGGCTAGACTAGAGTAGGGTATGATAAGACATGATAGAGTAGGTTAAGATAACATAGGCTAGGCTAGAGAGGGACATACTAGAGTAGGATAGGCTAGGTAGGTTAGGTTAAGATTTGCTAGGTGATCCAAGAGGATCCTAATTAAAAGGCATAAAATTCATAATGCGGAAAAGCTAATGGAAATATTGCCTCGTTGAAGAGCTCGATAAGGTAATTCCAATACAACTTGAATTGTGTTGAATGGAGTTTACATGTGAAAGATAGGTAGTTTGAAGATTTTGACCAATGGGCAAAAAGTTAAAGTCAAATGGTGATGTGGCACATTCTAGAACTGACATTTGACATAGTCTGCAGATGACACATTAGCAGAGTCAAAAATTGATGAGGAAAGTTCAACTGGAAATGCATGGAAACCTAGTTGACAGATTAGGTGCTCCAATGGGGGGCTTCCATTGGCACCTTAGAGCAAAAAAAGCTTTAATTTGGTCAAATAGTTGGAATTAATGGGGTTTGAACCCACAACTTATGGAACACCATTACAACGAATTATCCATTGAGGCATGACTGGAAGGTGTGATATCCAGACGATAAAAAATATGTATATGTTTTGAATGTCATGTATGATGAAAAGGAGTGGGTGGAGCTTGCCAAACTTGGCATCTCTTCCAAACTAAAGTCTAATAAATATTCACCAACGAAGGCCGTCAACTCTGCCACATACACCACTACATAGCCGCATAATTGGATGATGATGTGGGTGGTGAAACTTATTGTTTTTATATTCATCGTATAGAATGGTTCGTTATATATTAATATTGAATGCTTGGTAGAATATATGAATCAGGTTGGTGTTAATATATATGTGTGGACAACCATATGAGTAGTCATTAAAAGAAGTATGCACACAAAGAAAATAGATGTGTTACATTGTTTATTATTGCAAAGGGTTCAAATGAATATGTATAACATTTTGTAGTCATTACAAAAAATGTGCACGCAAACCAAACAATTGTGTTACATTGTTTATTATTGCAAATGGTTCAAATGAATATGTATAACATTTCGTATGTAATTGGATGGAAATGTAACAATATGCACATGCATAGAATATTAATATTATGGGATATTGTTTGATGTAACGTTCAGATAGAACATTATTATTATAATACACTGATGGGATTAAACCATACACCATATACATTATATGGTTACAACAATAATTTAAATATATGCCATTTTATTTTATAAGAAAGGGGCACAATTTCCACGAGCTCAACCCTGGGGCTGCGAACACCCAACATAATATAAACACAAAAGGTTTGAAATTGAGTGATATTGTTGTTGTTATAACGTTTCGATGTGCCAAGAGTGTTTAAGACTTATATTTGCCCTGTGTATTTTTGTATGTAAGTGGTTTTTGGAGCTTGATTTTATAACAACCAACGAATATTTTTGGTGGCATTTTAGAGACGACTCCTTGGTAGCAAAAAATCTCAGTTTAGTAGCAAATGATCAATTTTGTAGCAATATTTTGGAGTAATTTTTTTTTTTGTTTTTTGTTTTTTTGTTTATTGTAGTTTCATTTTTGGCGAGAATAATAAAGGGGCCTCTCTTGGAGGACTGACCAGGAGATGTAGTCCACACTAAATGAATTGATGAGCCTCATCATTGGGTAACTATATGAACCTTGATACACCTAGCTTATTCAAAACAACTCTTCTCATAACTTCTTACATATTTTGATTGTATTTTGCTTTATGAGATGAGTCAAAGTGAGATATCATGCTTAGTGGGCTAATGTGCATTGATTGCTGGTTTTGACAGAAAATCATGGAAATTTTGGCTAATTAAGGGTTGAAAATCGAATGAGACAAGGAGGAGAGATTGTAGGAGGTAGATCCTCCTCCTTTGCTCCTCACTCATTCGAATATTCCTCCATCAATCGCACTAGCTCGGAGATCAAAAGGTAGTTGAGCAAATGACAGTTAAACAACTAGTTTATCTCGAGTTTGGCAGTTGAGCCTCCCTAGATTTACAAAATTCATTGGAGAATTCAGTTGTATGAATAAGGAGGCCTAAAGCCTCATTAGGATTCGAATTTTTGCTGTAAAAACACTAGTCATTTTCGAGTTCAAGACTTGTGGAAGACATTGCGATGTAACTTTTTGTTTTGATATTGAGAATGAACATTTTCTTGATTCAACAATGAGTTGACTCAGAGGGCTGAAGCTCTTGGGTTAGGGCCCAACCCTAGCAGCAAATTCTCCTCTTATATTTGTATGCTTAAATTGATTTCATAGATTAATGGTTGAATTGACTTTAGTATTATTTCATTGCAAGTAGTTGTGGATTTGATTAAGTTTGCTTCCATCTGTGCTTTATTTCAGTAGTAGCTTAGAAGAGATAAAGGAACATCAAAAAGGTGTGAGTGGGTGGATTTTGCCTCACTCCTCCCTTGAGGGATCATGGTCTGAGGAAAGAGCTCCTATGCAGCCCCAAAAAGGTGGAACTCTATTTTCTCATGGAATTTAGGGTTTTCTGTTAGTTAGGCCAACATTTGATCAGTTTGCAAGAATAGGATTTAGTTATCATTTTTTCTATCTTTAGTCTTACATTATATCATATTAATGTTTCATATTATTCTGCAAGTTTTTCCCATACATGAAATAGGCAGCTAGCTCATGAAATTTTGTTTTTCTTGGTTAATTGAAGTCCTTTTTGTTTACATGATTTTTGGATAAATGTCAATGGTTGATGTAGTGTAGGAGTTTCAGAAGTACAAAGAGATTTCATGATCAACAACTTCATTCCAACTTCATCCATCCATGGTCATCACTTTCTTCCACTAAAACCCTCACAAATTTCATCATTTCACAAGAGTACCTCTCCAAGGTTGTTGAGCAAATCCAACCATCTCCCAACTCTAGTTCTGATCTCTAGAAGTCCTAGGCACTCTCTTGCCTCATTTCATCCACCATCCATCTTCCCTAAGTCTTCCATCACCTTCAAAATCCCTCCTTTTGCTCTTGGCTGTATCCTGTAGGAATACAGGGGTTCCTGTAGGAATACAGGGGATCCTGTAGGAATTCAGGACATCATGTAGAACACATTAGGACACCCTGTAGGTTGACCTGTAGTGGCCTGTTTTGAGGACGAATTGTGGAAAAATCCCCTAGTAAGATAGCAAATGACCCCTACTTGTCTCCCAAGCCTTCTCACCATTCACCATCATCCCTAAGCCACCTGCCACATTACCAAAAGAAGTTAGCTTTCACACTTTCACTTAAAAAAGATAAAAAGAAAAGCAGTTTTTTTTTTTTTTTTGTAATTTTTTTTTGGTTCAGTTACATACATAACAATACAATGTTTGATGTTTTAATTTGCATGCCTAGGATAGTAGGATTTTTTTTTGATAGGTAAGCACCCACGAGGGATTTGAACCAGTGACTTCTTGCAAGGAGTGCCTTAACAATGCGCCCATTCACCGTCAATCCAAAGCCCCATGGGCAGGATAGTAGGATTGTATACATGTTAACTTAGCATTATTTTGAAGTAGAGTCTCTTAGTAGTTCATTAGAAGAATGGTGTGTTTAATCATTTGATTTTAGTCTTTTTCCTTACTCCAGTAGGCAAGATTTCTCTTAGTGTAGATTTTTTTTCCCTCATTCGTAATCAAGCGTCTTCTGAATCAATAGAAGTCTGGTTTGAAAAGCCTTATTCATCTATCGCCAGCTTAACAGTGACAAAGAGCAATCCCATCATATTTACTTGTGTATACAACAATATGTGGTTTTTGCTTTCTTTCTTCCATTCCTCATCTCTAACATTCTGCTATTAGTTTCATTTCTACAAAAGTAGTTAGTTCTCTTCCTTTTCCATTCTGGATTCTTTGCTTTCGTTTCCATTCTGCAAGTGAGATTTCATTTTTATGGTTCGCAATGTGGAATATATTCTTAATTAATTGTGAGCAGTACTACAAATTAGCTAATCTGATGATCAACAACCTATGGCTTGGAATCAGATGATTCAGTGGGGAAGAGGAGTTATAATGGTAACTGCAACTCTCTCTCACTTCGCCGCTACTCAAGGCATTTGAAAATTATGCATTCAAGGGAGCTTGCTCTGCAACTGTTTGTTTCCATGCTGTTCTTCGTAGGATTCTTCTTACAAAAATAATTTGTGGGAAGTTGAACTAATTTTTTATTTGCTTGGCTCGATTGTCTCTTTATTAGCGATATTACATCAGCCCTCTTCGAAGGCGAACCAATCAACGTATCTACTCCAATGTCTGGTAGCGGTAAGCTTACATACTATACTTGATTACTTCTTCAAACCATTCATAGAATGTGTTAGTAATTCTTCTCGCTAACTAATGGAATTATTTGGAAAATTCCTTTTTAATCGCATTTGTTTTCCAACATTTGTATAGTTTGCTTAACCCTTCCTCTATTTACTAATGCAGGTTTGATGCCGCCTCCTAATTGTGGCATGCGTTATTCTTCTCCTTATAATGATTGATCCTGTACCAGAATGTTTTCAAATTTGTGGAGTTTGCAACCCCAAGCTGAACCCAGGTTTTGGCATTTGACTTAATGGCAGAAGTGTCCTCAGACACATAATTTTATTAATAAAAAAAATTAATTACATAATTGATTTTGCAAGAGTTTACACCCGAACAACCAAACACTCTTGCAATGAGCTATTTATAAGCTCCATGTCCTAACTACCTCTAATTATGGATCACTTATTAAATAACAAGTGTCCATTTACATTAAATGCTATTCAAACCAACTAACTAACTAATCTCCTAAAATAGAGCCTAAGATACGACACATTTGGAGAGTCATATCTTGTTACAACAATATACTAATTCTAATTGTCTCCATAAAATAGTTAATCATTCTAGAATAATAATTATTTTATTTCAATTTTATAACCTATGATAATAAATTATTTTTGGATCATCTAACATTCCCCCCTATGATCCAAAGATACATTACAACAGATACCAAGTTCATCCCTGAAGTTAGTAAATTTTATTCTGCCAAGCGGTTTTGTGAAAATGTCGGAGATCTGATCTTCGGAAGGACAATAAACTGGCTTGAGGACATCTTTGGCAATGAGAGATCTGATATGATGATACTTGGTGTCCACATGCTTTGTCTTTGAATGAAAAACTGGGTTCTTGGCAAGTTTGATGGCTGACTGGCTGTCAATGAATAATGATGTAGCTTCTGCCTGAGAAATGCCCAAGTCCTGCAAAATTCTGCGCAACCAAACAATTTCACATGCTGCTTCCCATGCTGAAATGTACTTTGCTTCTGCTGAAGAAGTGGCCACTGTAGCTTGTTTCTTACAACTCCAAGATATTGCTGCTGACCCCATATTCATTAAATAACCTGATGTTGATGCTTGATCATCAATACTCCCAGCAAAGTCGGCATCAGAATATCCACCAAGTACAAAATTTTTAGTCTTTGTGTAAAAAAGACCAAAATCTTTTGTTACTTGGATATATCGAAGAACTCTTTTGGCTGCATTCCAGTGGCTGTCTCGTGGTTCCTGCATAAAACGTGAAAGAATATTGACTGCCTAAGATAGATTAGGACGAGTATTTGTCAAATAAATCAAGCTGCCAATCAACTGTCTGTAAGTAGTACTGTCCACCTTCCCCCCCCTTCAAATTTTGAAAGTTTCAAGTTTTGCTCCATGGGGGTGAGAACGGGCTTGCAATCCTGCATGCCAAATCGCTGAAGAACCTCTACTGCATACTTACTCTGAGAAATGAAAATATGATGTGGACGTTGGAAGACTTCAACTCCAAGATAGTAGTGAAGTAATCCCAAATCTGTCATCTTAAAACCTGCATGTAACTCCTTTTTCACTTGTGCAAGATGATCATCATGGTTGCTAGTAATGATCAAATCATCTACATACATAACAAGAATGACCAGATATTTTCTCTGTTGTCGCACATACAAAGTATCATCAGATTCACTTCGTTGAAAACCAACTTTCTTAAGGTATTCATCCATCTTTGCATACCAAGCTCGGGGAGCTTGTTTTAATCCATATAAAGCCTTGATCAATTTGCAGATTTTATGTTCTTGTCCTTCAAGTTCAAAACCTGGCGGTTGGGTCATATACACTTCCCCCTGTAAATCCCCGTTGAGAAAAGCACTTTTCACATCCATTTGATGAACTTTCCATCCTTTTTGAGCGGCCAATGCAATTGTTAATCGGATGGTGTTCCATTTTGCTGTAGGAGCAAAAGTTTCTTCATAATCAATGCCTTCCTGTTGCGCAAAACCTTTTGCGACAAGTCGTGCTTTATACTTTTCAAGTTCTCCTTTTTGATTATACTTAATTCTATAAACCCATTTGCATCCAATGGGTGTAACATTTGCTGGACAATCAACAAGTTTCCAAGTGTTGTTATCAATTATTGCCTGATATTCTTCAACCATAGCTTGTTGCAATTCTTTATGTTTTACTGCTTCTTTGTATGTGGAAGGTTCAGTAAAATCATTTGCTATCAAAGCAAAATTGCCTTCACTTCTATGTGCCCTTCTGGTGCCTGTTTTATTCCGCTCATCAGGCTTTACATCTTTCAAAAGTTGAATTGCCCATTTTGGTGTTGGTGCTCACTTGTTTGCGCTTCTGTGAAGTCTCCATCATTGTAAAGTGGATTAATATAAACTGACGTTCGTCGTTCAGATGATGTGGAGAATCACTGTCAGAAGAACTGCTGCTGCTTGGAGATGCAGATGAACTGGTAGAAGACCCAGATGATGTTGTTGTTGTAGATGGACTGGATGACTCATCTTCAGAGGAAGGAAAATCAAGTTCCTACCAATTTGGTGAAGTTGGTTGACTTTGCATTTTTCCATTTCTTTTACTTCCCTTAGTTTTAAACTTGTGAAGAAGATTTTCAATTTCTTCAACACTTTTACTCTTAGTTTCATCAAAAATGACGTCCCTGCTCACAATGAATTTTCCATTGGTCAAAAGACGACACCCTTTCTTCTCATCAGAATAGCTAATCGTTGTGCATTTTAAACTTCGTGAGTCAAGCTTAGTTCGTTTTTCTTTCGGAACTAAGGCATAACAAACTGACCCAAAAACTTTAAGATGTTTAACTCGAGGTTTGAAACCAAACCAAGCTTCATAAGGTGTGATTCCGTCTAAAGAAGTAGTTGGAGATCTGTTTCTTAAGTAGACGGCTGTATGAATTGCTTCTGCCCAATATGTTGGACTTAACCTCTTGAAAGCTAACATGGATCTCGCCATTCCTAACAAAGTGCGATTCATTCTTTCGACTACTCCATTTTGCTGTGGAGTGTAAACATTAGTAAGATGTCGTCTTATGCCATTTTCACTGCAATAAGTTTTGAATTCATTTGAAGTAAATTCTCCCCCATTATCTGTCCTGAGAGTACCTATCTTTTCTCTGACTTCATTTTCAACAAGTTGGCGAAAAATTTTAAACTTATCAAATGCTTCTGACTTGTTCTTCAAAAAATAAACCCAAGTCATTCTGCTGAAATCATCAATGAATAGTAAGAAATATTTGCATCCACCAAAGGAAGTTTGTAGTGGTCCACAAACATCACTTTGAACTAGTTGTAGCTGCCTGTTTGCACGCCATGAACTTGTTGGAAAACTTTCTCGATTTTGTTTGCCATAAATGCAAGCTTCACATTTTGCATTTTCCCTTTTGAAAGTGGGAAGTCCTTTAACCATTCCTTGTTTATGCAATTGAGAAAGACTCTCAAAATTCAAATGTCCATATCTTACATGCCATAGTCTTATAGGTGAAATACATGTAGTCACTGCCCCTGCAAAATCAAAATGTGTTAAAATTGGCAACCAGGGCAAAACTTCATGTGGGTCATCTTATTCATGGCTGATAATATTTTTATTAGATTCCTCTCGTCGAGAGGTGTAGGATTAGATCATCCGATTCCGATAAGTATTCATGGAGATATGAATTTATTTTGATTATGGAATTATTATCAAACCGACCTACAACTCATGTAGGCTCAGAAGCCCAACAGTCGCATCTATTCACCCACCAACGTTGTGTATAAATATAAGATGACTTTTCCTCACTCATATCATCACATCTCTCTCTCTCTACTGTGCAGATATGAGTCTCTTCTCTACTGCACTGAAATGGGTCTCTCTCTCTCACACATGTGAAGCCAGAAGCTGCTGAATTTGAAGCTGCAACTGCAGAAGTAAAGATTGACTTGCGAGGCCTAGAAGATCTCCTCTTTGAAACTGTGCTGTAGGTTCATTTGAACTTCCTCTGAAAGCCGCAACTTTTGGTGGTGGAATGAAGTCAATCCGATGAATGGTTTGCAAGATATCGACTGCCCTAGTTTGAAGCCAGAAACTGCTGAAACTGACGCTGCAGCTGCAGAAGTAAAGATTTACTTGCGAGGCCTAGAAGATCTCCTCTTTGGAACTGCGTTGTAGGTTCATCTGAACCTCCTCTGAAAGCCGCAACTTCTGGTGGTGGAATGAAGTCAATCCGATGAACAGTTTGCAAGATATCGACTGCCCTA
>APFE030704822.1:51736-176869 GCA_000404065.3 Pinus taeda | reverse complement strand
CCCCAATTGTCTAGCCCAGATTGTGCATCCTTCAATCCTTGCTAGATATGAAGGTGGGGGTTTTGGCTAGAGCTAGAAGCAATTTGGGAAACCTCTTAACATCCATGTTGAATAACTTCTTCATATACATGACATATGTGGCCATAGCCATGATTTCAATGGGGAAATGTTAGGTTCAATCACGAGGATAGGGTAGCGAGTATTTTATTTAATATTAAAATTGTAGCTTATAATTTTTTTTTTTGTTTGCTCGATCTTCCTCCACAAATCTATAGATATACCACAACAAAAAACATCACATCCATACAAAATAAAAGGTGACAAGAGTCTCAAAAAGGAGGATTTTTTCCTTTTTATTTTAAATTCCAAATTCAAAGCTATGTCAACCTTCAATTATTTTTGAGCCCATACTAAGTTTTACATCCTCCGTTACCCTTTTCTCAATGTTAAAATTCTAATTGAGTTGATGATCAATGTCGATTCTCAGACATCTGTATTAGGGAAATTTCTACAAGTAGTTATTATTAGAAATGAAATTCTCATAGGTGATATTTTTGGATTAATTATCATCACTTTATTTTTGTCGGTATTCATAGTCATGCTCATCTTGGAGTAGAAATATTAGAGGATTCTTAGTTGTTTTCTAAGTTCATCATTGATCCTCGTGAAAAGAACAATATCAAGAGCATAAAAGAAAAAAGTTACGACCATACGAGTAAGTGTGGATTCATCACACCCTCCATCTCCCAAGCAATTTTCTAGCTTGTCAATATATATGCCAAAAAGGGTACGAGATAAGGGACACCCTTGCTTGACTATGATATTGCATTTAATTTCTTCTAACCAACCCTCAATGGTCCTAGTATTGGAAATATATTGTATAACCTAGTCATAGCAACCGTCAACTCAAGAGGAGCCATTATCTCTTCTAGCCCCCTCCATAGCTTTACACTAGGAATAGTGTCAAATGTTTTTCTCAAGTCAATAAAACAACAAAAGAGATGAATTATATTGTTGTGACATTCATCTGCAATGATCCTAAAAGTAACAATATGGTCCATAGTTGATTGATGTCTCCTAAATCCAAATTTCCCTTTAGACCTTTCATCATAGCTTTCAAGCCGAAAGCTAATCTTCTTTTGCAAGAAAAATCTATACAATTTGGCTAATATGTAGCTAATCATAATGGTCTTATAGTTAGAAAGAATGTTTTTTATCCCCACTTTAAAAGATAAACGCTTTTATAATTATATACCAACATATATTACATTTTATTTTATAGATTTTACTATAATCATACATAAATATCAATTATTCCAAATTTATTTATTATTTTTTAATAAAAAAATAATTATGGTAACTAGAAATTATCATAATTAAGAGATGTTTTGAGTTAAATAAAAAAGAAAAGGAAAAAACTAACCGGGAAAAAGTATATATTCCCTTGATATTTAACATAAAATATAAAAATAGAAAAAGGAATTTGAATATTATAATAAATAAAACATTCCAATAAAAATAATACAGATTCCTCCTGCTAAATTGTAACTTGTAATTTAGTGTCAAACTTGAAAGAGTGAAATAAAACGTTAGAATTGATGAAATAATTCGTACAGACACTTTGTTATATTATGGTTTACTCATTTTATCGGAATTATAGAGAATTTTGTTTATTCTTTAAATGTGGCCGCGTTTTTAAACAAACATTTCGGCTTAATTTATATTTTAAAGAGTAATAAATAAATAAATGAAAGTTTGTATTGAAATGAAAGAAAAAAGTTAAAATTTTTAATTAAATTTAAAATAATATCTAATTAATTAAAAATAAAAAAACTAATAATATAAGAGATGGTCTAACATAAAAGAAGCATAATTTTTGTATTCAACATGTCGAGAAATTATAAAAATATTAATAATATTATTTTAAATAAAAAACTTTTAATGCATTACTTAACCAGAATTATATAGAGAACATACGTAAAGATTTTCAAAGCTATAAAATATGTTTAACTTATAATAAGCCAACTGAAATAGATTTGAGTACATAGATAACAAGGACACCATTCATCACGATCAATACAATATGAACCATCACAAATATAGAACACAAAAAACGTTATAATTGCCACCATCATCGATTGAGAGTGCTAACACAAAGAGAAATGATACAGGAACAACATGGTTGACCATGTCAAACTTCCCAAAAAGATTGTCCATCGTCATTCATCAGAAAAACCTTTAACTTAGCTATGATAATGAAGGAACCACCTGAAATGAAGGCGAGAGAGCTCTAGATGCTCCAATTGAAAACTGTGTAGACATAACTAGTGCTCTATATGTGAAACTATCCAAAAACACACCCAAAATTTTGACAAAAGACCATCGACCTAAACAACCAATTCCATACCCATGCATCTAGAAAAGGTAAGACTTGAAAGTCAAAGTTTCCTCCATTTAGTCAAACGTAGGAATCGAACGGTCCATAGTTCTAGCAAATAGAGTTGCAGAAGGGTCTCATGGAGGGTCAGTGAGATGTCCAGAACTCGAATTTGACACCAAAGTTTTCTCCACCCAACACAAACGTGCATCGATATCATTAACCTTGAATTTCACATTTATGATAATTCACTTATTGTCATCCAAACAAGATAAAATGTTGTAGTTGTGGGTCTGGTTTCTTTCATAACTAAGCAAAATAGAGATTCCAATTCCGACAACATAACTAAGGAATTTAAGAAAAAATAATAGTTTTTTTCTGCATTTTACTACGGTTTGGGATCCCTAGAAAGTTACCTTTGCCAACTTCTGAGTCCGACAAAAGGTGTTTGCACCAGATTCCTTAGCTTCTAGAAATACAATCTCATTACGCATCTCCGAGGGTATAACATTGAAGAAAAAAGAAAGAGAGTCACCTATAAAACGATCACTTTGTCTGACCCCAATATGATGAAAACCACCCTAACGACTTAATAGATGTTGTCGAGGAACCATAACATTCTATGAAAATAAACTAAACATGCAAAGAACTAAAGAGTCACACCTTTCAATACTTACCACAGACCCAACCCCGAGGGATGGATTAAAAACACTGACTTGGAAGGGGTGCTTAATTTTCCCTAATGGGGTTTCAAAGTATATCAATAGTGGCTCACACCTTGGAGACAATATAAAATAAGACAGCAACTGCAAGATAAAAATAACAACCACCAATAGCCAACACGAGGACAAAAAATATGAAATACAATTACTGGAAATCCAACTTATACAATGAAGTTGCACCCATTAAGGAAGTAAAGACTAAGACTTATAATCTTATTGAAAAATGACCAGAAAACGAGTTGTAACAGCTAGTGAAAATTTCATGTAATAAAAGTTAAAAATAATAACCATGGTAGGTGGGACACTTATTCCAAGTTGGCTATTGGGCAAGACATCCTAGGGGTGCTGATTTGGTTTATTATGGCTAAGGAAATTGGCAAAGGAAATGGCTAACGATTTGGAAACGAAAATGACATTTTTGGCACATTTATTTATGAAAATAATGGAAATTAGGAGAAAAGGGAGGTGAAAGGTCACAGGTTGCATGTGAGGAGGAAAATGAAGGAAAATAATGGAAACTGAAGAAAATAGAGGCCTCATTAATAAAAAGGAATTTAGGGATCAGTTGGTAACATTTTTGTCAATTTGGTTTTGGAGCTCTCTCATTGTTCTCTCTCTCACTCACTCTTGCACACTTAGAGTTTTCTTGGAGCACTTGGGCATTCGATCAAGAAAGGAAAAGAAGGCAAGAGGAAGCGAAGATGAAGCAAGGAAAAGAAGGATCAAGCAAGTACAAAAACATTCTTTGCAGGTATTTATTTGCATGCGTGATTTCCTTGCTATAATTGGCATGCATGATATTGCATGCAGTTATTTTTTTGTTATGGTCTGGGTTTGGCAATGTGTGACAATGTTTTTCAGCCTAGTCTTGCCATTTCCTGATAACCTTGACGAGATGGGTTGTCATACTTGAGTTTATCTAGATTGTTGGATGGGTTCAAAGTTGAGAAGGGTGGATCTCCGAAATGAAAAGCACATGGCCTAGTGGTCCTTGAACCAGACTGTGGATCACGGTAAAACCACTAGCCTAGTAACCTTTGAGCTAGACTATGGGTTGCGGTAAAGCCAAGATTTTGTTCCCCAAGTGGGCCTAGGAATCAATGTCGATCAATGGCGGGATATACGGTAAACCCAAGACATGGATTGCTCTCCATTGGGCCTTGTAGTCCCGGAATGGGATGTACGGTAAAGCCTAGAGAGTGGGTCTTAGTGTAGGGCCAGTGATCCCTGGATCAGACTGTGGATTATGGTAAAGCCTAAGAGACTAGGAGGCACTCAAATTCCTCATGGTGTAGGTGGAGAACTTTGAGAGCATCCATACTTCTTTGGTTGTTTTTAGTTGGCTATGAGTCCCACATTAATTCTTGGAATATGGCACAGGGTTGATTGGTTGAAGATAGATTTGGCTCAGACAATCTATGGTCAGGTGGAACATGGTAGTCCCATTCATGGTTGGTTTCTATATTCATTAATGAGAAATTCATTCCTTTGGTTTTCATGTGTAAATATATTTGTTTATATGTGGATTTTATGGCTAATTTATTTATGATATTTCTGTTGTTACTATGTTGGTTATGTATATGTTTTATGATAACAACTATGTATGAATCTCACAATGTTTTTACTTGTAAATGAATGGACAATTTATATATGACCTAATAGAAGATAATGCAGCAAATGACATGAGGCAAAAATGGTTCTTAGCGATTATGAGATAAGTAAGCTATCCATATGCTTAAATATGTTGTTTACACATGTAGATTACATGTTTGTGATATGTTTGATGAAATGTCTGTGATGACTAGTAGGTGTTTGGTTAAGGGTTTGTTCAACTAATTGTTTTTGTATCATTCGTTCCCCGTTATTTCACTATTTTGAGCATGTCATTCCATTCTGGGAAGTGACCTAGGCTCTGGGCCTCAAAAAGTGGCTTAAATCCCGGGGGCGCTGGCACAAAGCTGAATACAATAGTCCCTAGAAATTGGCATGTCTATAGCATGAGAGCATCTAGAGCCTCCTTGATATTCGTAAGCCTATGTCATGAGAGCGTCCATAGGTCAAGTGATCAAAATCTTTAGTGGGACCCAATATAAAGATGCCTAAAGTGTTGGGATGGTTCTAAGGGGTACTGTAGCTAATGTGAAAAGTTTGTATCTTGTGTTTCCATCAATTCCATTTCCTTAAGGTCACATAGGACGTTGAGTCTAATCATAGTAGTCTATCATCGCATGTTTACCCTAGTTGGTCAGTTACTTAGGTAGATTTGGGAGGATGGTGTTACACTAATTCTCGTAAACTAAAATTAGACAAAGGTATGAGATACCTAACAATTCTAACTTCCCAAGATGTAGATTTAACAGATTTCCACCAATTCAAAAACCATCCCTTTCTTTGTACTATGCAAGAACAGAACGAAATACATAGATTCCCCACACAAACCACCATCACTACAACAAAACCCTATTATTAGCACCCCTTTTTTCTTCCTTTTTTGCATCTAAAGCCCATTTTTGGTGTTATTTGTGTCCATTTATCAAATATGGTGCAAAACGTTATGCAAAATTTTCATTGTGTTTTTAGCCAAGTGTTACACAAAGTTTAGAACCATGTATTTTAATAGGTTTTGTACCAGGTTTTACCCTAGGTTTTACACCAAGTTTTATGCCAAGTTTTGTGCCATCCTTTCCACCATGTTTTGCATCAATTTTGGCACCTTTCTTTTTTTACCTACATTTTCATCCTTTGTTGCATCCACTTTTTTCACCTACACTTGCATCAACTTTTGCATTGTCCCTTGCATCCTCTTTTGCATCCTTTTCTATATCACGTTTTGCATCCAATTTTGCATCATTTTTTGCATTCCCTTTGCACCAAATTTTGCATCGAGGTTTGTCTCTAGTTTTAAATCTACTTTTTCATCTACCTTTGTTGCATCCACTTTTTCATCTTGTTTTTCATCCATATTTACATGCTCTTTTGCGTCTATTATTGTGTCCACTATTACATCCAATTTTCTTGTGCCATAATTTGGACCTAGTTTGGAACCTTCCTTTGCACCCAATATTGCTAGTAATTTTTCATCCATGATTGCATGCTCATATTCATCAAGGTTTTCATCGAATTTTACATATATTTTTGCATCCCTTTTTGTATTGACTTTTGCATAAATATTTTCATAAGTTTTTGTGTCTCATTTTGTCTCTACTCTGGCATCGAATTTTGTTGCATCAACTTTTGCATCCTATTTTGTATCCATTGTTGCACCCATGTTTACATTCACTTTTGCATCTTTTTTTTCATCTTTGTTTGCATCTTCGTTTTCTTATTTTTTCCAAATACCATTACATCCACTTTTATTTTTCCACAATTTGCGCCATGTTTTCACTTACTCTTGTACCCACGTTTCCTTCCAATTTTGCATCCATGTTTGCATCCTCTTTTGCATCCAATATTTGCATCAAATATTATATCTACTTTTGTCTTGGGTTTATGCGTTGTGTTTTGCATCTCATTTTGTATCTTTTTTTGCATCTACTTCCATTGCATCCATATATTGCATCCAATTTTGTTTCTCATGTTGCACCCATGTTTGCATCCACTTTTACATCCCTTATTACATCTTGTCTTGCATCTAAGTTTGCATCCTTTTTTGTGTGTGTTGTTACATCCAATTTTGCATCCACTTTTGTTGCACCATAATTTGTGCCAGGCATTGTGCCTACCATTGCAAGTGACATTTTCTTCCACTTTTGCATCCACATTTCAATCGTCTTTTGTGTCCAAGTTTGCATCGAATATTGTTTATGTGTTTTTCATCTCATTTTGCATCTACTTTTAAATCCAGTTATGATATGTCCACTTTCGCATCTAATTTTGTGTCGATTTCTGCACCCATCTTTGGTCCATGTTTACAACCTTTTTTGCATCCAAGTTTGCCTCGTTTTTGCATCAAGGTTTGTGTTCTTTTTTGCATCTGTTGTTGCATCCACATTTGTTTCAGCACAAATTTATGTCTACTATTGCACCCATGTTTTCTTCCACTTTTGCATCCGCATTTGCATCATATTTTGTGTCCAAGTGTGCATTAACTATTGCATCTATTTTCGCATCCAATTTTGTGTCAATTTTTCTATTTTGTTTTGCATCTACTTATGTTGCATCCACTTTTCATCCAATTTTACATCTATTGTTCCCTCCATTTTTTGTTCACTTTTTCATCCCTTTTCCAACACTCATTATATTTTCTGCATTGATGATATTTCTTATGACATTGACAATTATGAACAACTGATGACAATGTCAGTAATTATGAAAATGATGATAATGAAGCATATGACGATGAAAATAATTGTGATTATGATGATAATGAAAATGATGATGATGATGACATGATTGTGATGACGATGATGCAAATGACCTTGGACAATCTTCCCAATTTTTAAATGTTGTCATTTTCATAATCATAATCATTATTTTTGGTGTCGTCATCCAAGTCATCATCATTATCATTATTGTCATATATGTCATCATCAAAACAATATTAGCATGGATGATGATGATGATGTCCATGATGACGATGATAAGAATGATGACAGAGATTACATTAATGATGATGATGAGGATGATGAAAATGACAATGACGATGATAATGGTAGTGATGACAATGATCATCGATCATCTCTCAAAGAGAGTTGTTATTTATATTGCATATGTCATATGTCCTAACAACCCTTTTCTAACACTCGTAACATTTTTTGGGTTGATGATATTTCTTACGACACATATAATTATGAACAATTGATGACAATTTCCATAATCATGATGATGATGGCAACATGAATGGTGATTATGATGATAATGCAATGATGAAAATAATGATGACGATGGTGATGGTGATGATGATGATAATGAAGATGATGACAATGATTATGATGATATCAACGACCTTACAGTCATGGATTCGTGAGCTTTCTAGTTTCAAGATCATCTTCTACATATGTATTGCTATCAAACTTTTTACAGTTTCTATTTCTCTTGGCATATTTTCCTCTTCTCAATAATATCGATTATCGTTTCGATATACAAGACATAGATTTAGAGGGTCACCTCATGTGTAGATGCCCAATTTGTTATGAGATTCAAAGGATGCTTTAAAGCCTTTATCAAGATTTGGATGGATCATTTTTTACTTTGTTTTAGTACATGTATAACTCTATTTATGAGGGAGGTCCTTGGATTTAGATCTTTATATAAGGCCTTATGTCGCCTTCCCCTTTTGAACTCTTCCAAGGAGATCACTTCCTTCCATGTTTTCTTGCCTACATAGGGCAGAAATTGACAAACCAAGATTCAACCTTCTTCAACTATAAATTGGTGATGCATCATACCTCTTATTTACCCCCTCAATGGGATATCTTTTTTTAGAGTGAATATTCAGGATTTCCCATCATAGATCACAAGTTGAATGTCATAGGACCTACTACCCTACTTCATGCTGAAAAACCAAGTGTTAGAAGAAAATGACTGATTTATATTAACTTGATAATTACTTGTGAATGATTTTTGGATTCTTATTACTTATATTGTCTTCTACATCAAGTAATTACAAAAAATGAAAAACATAAATATCAGAAGGAAACAAGGAACATTGAGAATTAGGCTCCAAGGCAGGCTAAGACCCCATAAGGGTGGAAAACCAAAAATCTTTCTCTTAAAGAAATAAATCAAAATGAGATATACGAGACCCTAGGCCAAGACCAATACTACCACAAATACCCAATTCAACCCTCCTCTAAGTCTCCTCCAGCCCATTCAAACTCAGTGAAAGTCAAAGTTGATAAAACACTCTAAAATATGGCCAAATCATAGAATTTTTAGACCTGTTGTGAAGGATGAAGTTCAAACCTGTAATTTTCGTAGAGAAGCCACAAATCCTTCACACGTGTGCATAAAAATAGGTTGAAAAAATTATAGTTCATCTCTCCTTCAATTTTGGTTGTCTTTTATTCTTGTTTGACACAAGAAATGATGTTTTGTGATGATAAGTGATTGGTCTTCAAAGTGATCAAATTGACTGATATATATACCTATCCAAGAGGGTCGAATAGCTACCTCTTAGATCAACTTGTTTAATGAGGGCGAACATGGTGTTTTGTTGATTCTCCGACTCAAAATAAAAATTCCTTTTCCTTTTCTTTCAAAACACCAAATGGGACTTGATTCAAATAAATTTCTCTTCACTCAAAATAATTTCTTTTTGAATCCATGAAAATAACATTCTTTGACCAAAATTAAATAATAATAATGAATATCTAAATAAATATCAATGATAAAAATTAAATTTTATTACATTATGAAGACCTACACTAGCTACATTTTTCAACACTCACTATAAACTAGGGAGGTATTACTAATGACACAACACAATACTCTCAATTTTAAATATTCATATAAGAAATGATCTAGACTCATAAGCATCAATGATGATTTACATCATCATAGACAACATTGTCAAAATAGAAAGGCCTTGACTAACAATTTCTATCTCTCCATTAGATGAGAGCAAAATGTTGAGAGGCATAAACTTCGATAGCACTACCTCTCTAGGAACTTACCCCACCAATACATTCACCGGGTATGTCCTCACATGACCATTTCCTAATCCACTGTCATATTAATTGACAGCATCAAATGTCAATCCTTATGACTATTCTTATATTGCATTAATGTACTTAACTTATGGTAGTTAGTCCTAGTCAAAGTACAAATTCTAAAAGAATAAAAGTCCCAGATGTTTATCTAATCCACCATTCTCCCTACTGGTATATTTACTAGGCTTACGATAGTTAGGCCTGACCATTGTACATGACACATGGAAAATATGGTGTCTACCCTCCTTCTTGCATATTTTTATCTCTAATCAGTGGACCTATTTCCAGTGTATGGATACATTTCCAATCTAGAAGTATTTTAACCATTTAAGAGGAATCACCTAGGACTTTAGTGGAACCGTAGTATGTGGAATAAAACAAGTCCTTAAGGTAATCAAAGTTTTTAGTTCATTGAGAGTTTTAAGGTGATAGTAGTAGTAGCCAACATTGATGGGTGGCCTACTACATTTGATTGTGTTGGCAGTTGTAGTTTTTCTTATGGTTTCTCTTAGCTAGTTTGGGCTTAAGGTGAATGATGATGTGCTCGGACTCATATTTCTGAAGGCAAACTTGAACAATCCAAAATCAGCCCTTGCTTCTTGGAATGAGGAAAATGACAACCCATGTTTGTGTGGTATGAAACCCCAAAATAGGAATATTCACAGAAGTAGTGCTCGATAGAGGTCTCACTAGGCTTCATTCCCTTCAGATGCTCTCTCTTGCCTACAACAATTTCTCTAGCGATACCAATATCATTGCAGATTTGGCGCAAATTCCCAGCCATGGAATCATGAATTTCAATCACAATGTGTTCTCTACTGCAATTCTTATCTAGCTCTTTCAACAATGTGATACACTTAGAGTCATTTCCCTTTCCCACAATGTGTTGCAAGGTGCCCTTCATCCTAACCTGAACTCTTGTTCCAGTTTGACAACTTTGAACTTGTTTCCAAACCATTTGTTTGGGTCTCTCACTGGGTCAATTTAGTCACTGGAAAATCTAAGATCACTGCACTTGTCCCATAATTCCTTTGTAGGAGTTGTGCCTGTGGGATGATATGGCTTGCGACACTCTTGCCAAAATTGCCTCTAAAAGTTTTTTGATGGATTTTGTTATTAACCATTTCACAAAAAAATAGAAAATATAGATCAACGACTTCAAAATCAACCTCTTCAAGGGGGAAATATCCTTTACATTACATAAATGAACAATTCTTTGATGATACAAATGACTAGACCTCCTTTCTATATATAGGAGTATAAGGGGTCACAATATAATCAAAGATGACATAAAAATAATAATATAAGGGCACAAGAATAACAATAGTGGGCTTCTATGGGGCACACTAATAATAATATGGGGATAATAGGGGCAAAACAATAATAGTAAGGGCTACAATGACAATAGTAATGGTGGAATCACTAGTATTATAGGGACCTAACATGCCCCTCTGCTTCAAAAAAGTGTTGTCCTCAACACTTGAGTAGTTTTTTATGCTTCTATGTCAAATTCTCATCCTCCCATGTGGAATCTTCAATGGGTATTTTCTTCCACTTGATTAGATACTTCGAAATTGATCAATTTCGTAGCTGTCAAGTTTTTGTTTCTGTGACTACTTGAGGTTCCAATATGATTATTCCTTCCTCGTCAAGTTCTAGCAATATTGTTTGAACAAGGATGTTGCACCTATAACCTTCTTGAAAAATGAAGTATGGAAAACTGGGTACACTTGGGAAGTTGTAGGAAGCTCCAATTTGTATGCCATAGTACGAATCTATTACAACACCTTGTATGGAGCATAATACTTTGGTCATAATTTACTATCCTTCTTAGCTTTCTTGGGGGACATTTGTTTATATGGTTGTATCTGTAGAAATACATAGTTACCTACATCAAAACTTCTTTCACTGCGATGTTGATCTGCATGTTGTTTCATTCTATTCTGCGCCAAAGTGAGGTTATCCTTTAAGAGTTATAGAACTTGTTGTTGACGTTTGATGTGATATTCCACTGATTCAACCTTGCAATTTTCTCTTAAATATGATGCGATGGATGGTGGATGATATCCATTAAGTTCCATAATGGGGCCATTTTTGCTACAATATGTAAGCAGGTGTTATATCACCATTCAACCAGAGGCAACCATTTGACCCATTGTGTCAGTTTATCAAAGACAAAGAAACAAAGATATCCTTCGAAATATTTGTTTACTATCTCAGCTTTCTCATCAGGTTGAGGATGATAAGATGAGATATGAGATAACTGAGGAAAAAGGTAAGAAAATTATTATGTCCATAAATTTCCAATGAAAATGGGATCTTTGTCACTTACAATAATCTTTGGGTTTCACTGTAGCTTTTGAATTGTTTGCATTAATGTAGTAGAAATTGTATTGGTTTTAAATGGATGATATAATGCACAAAAGTATGCATACATGGTAAGTTTGTCAACTACCACCATGATGAAACTCTTTCCTTAGGACTTGGGTAAACCTATGATAAAATCCATTGAAACCTCCTCCCAACGTTAGCTTGGAATGGATAAAGGTTGTAATAGACCTAGGGTCTTAATTTTTTCAACTTTATTATGTTGGAAAACCAAAAATTATGCCACAAACATTTGAATATCCAATTTAAGGCCATCTCAAAGAAATTCCTTCTTAACACTGTCGTAAGTTTTTAAAAATCCTGAGTGCCCTCCCAAGGGAGAAGTGTGCAATTCCACAAGAATCTTTTGTTTTGAGTTGGGAATTCTTACATAGGTATAAGTGATCTTTGTACCATAATGAAAATGTTTTCCAATTAAATGTATTATATGTACCGGGTTCTTGTTGTAACTTTTGAATGAGTGCCCACACTTCTTCATCATTCTTCCATTCATCCCTTGCTATGTTTATCCAATCTACCTGGATAATATAAATGGCACAAAGCAATGCTTCCACATCCTCATACTTTCTTGAGAGTGCATCTACCACAACATTTTTCTTCCCTTTTTTGTAGATGATTTCATATTCATAACCCAACACCTTTGTGACCCATTTTTTCTTCTCTTCTAAAAATAATATTTGTTCAAAAATGTATTTAAGACTATCATGATTGATTTTTACCTTGAACTTTCTTCCCCTTAGGTAGGGTTGCCATTTCTTAAGTGCATGTAGTATAGCCAACATTTCCTTCTCATAAACAACTTTGCATATATACTTTCCTTTCATTGGATGACTTTCAAAAGAAATGGGTCTTCCTTCTTGCACTAAAGCAACACCAATTCCATTTCCTGAGACATCAAATTCCATAATAAAGGTTTTGTTAGTGTCGATATCTTCATCCCTCCATCAATGATCAAAATTCTCTTGTTGCATTACATTTTAGGTGTCTCATTCAATCAGCTACATTCCATTAGGATCATGGATCATCTGATGGTAGTGGTTCAGTCTCAAATTTCCCTCATGGTATTTACCTGCTGGCCTATTTTCATAAATTTAGGTCATTTACAGTCATTTTCTGTCTTTACACTTGCTAAAGTCATTTTTAGGGTTTTAGGATTCATTATGTCTAGGCTTTTGTCATTAAAGTCTTGTAAAAGCTCAATAATGGTTAGCAGGCACATGAGGAGGTCAAATAAGGTCTCAACATAAAAAAATTCAATACTGACACTCTCAGTTATTGATTTTTTCTCAAAACCCTATTTTGAGGAAAAACAGAGTTTTATTGTTTTATGTATAAAATTTCATCTAATTTTATTCTTCCTATATGTAATAAGTCCAGAAATGCAACCCTGGTCACCTTGCCAAGATCCTACACTTTAGCTCCTGCAAAAGAGTAAAAAAATCAAAGCATTAGTCCAGCAAAGTCAAAAAGAAAGTCAAACTGCCAAAACAGAGTTTTTAAAGATAAAGTGAAAGGCAAACATTAGAAAAGTGGGTTTTTTGTAAATGAAGAATTAAAGTCCCTTGTATATAAAGTGTTTCTTGGGTTGAAGAGTTCATTTGTGTGCCTTAAAGAGAGTGAACAAGCCAAGTCGCATTTTTAAGGTAAAGAAGAGAAAACTGCAGCAAAATTGTGCAAATCTCCTAGCACGGCGCACCTGGGTTGAGGCGCGACACACTAGGTTGGCACGGTGCATGGAAGCTCAGAAAACACATTAATGTTTAAATGAGTGTGATGCACCAGTAGGGTGCATCGCACCTATGTTTGGGGTGCACCTGCTGTCTAATCCCTAATTTCATCCAGTCTACCTCATTTAGCTCCGAAATTTGCAATCTCCATTCCTTAAGTAAGTGGAAACTTCATAAGTGCCTTTGCAAGAGATTTCATCAGCTTTCATGGTGTTTCAATAGGTGAAGATAAAATGCTAGTTTTTTGCACAGACAAATTGAAAAAACTGTCTACGGTTTACAATTTTGTCTTTGTTGTTGTTTATTTCCCTAGCTCATTTTCACATCCCCTTCACTACATTTCACTAATTTCATTTCTCATTTCCCCTCTCATTTCCATTCATCCTACTGCCCTCATCCCCAAAACCATAATACCTAACAAATTCCCACTCTTCCCAAACCCTAACCAGCATTCCCAAAACCCTGCCACTCCCAAAAAAATCCCTACAACTAGCATCACAATCCCTCATTCACTGCCCCCATCATATCTCCCATTCATTTAACAGCAAACAACTATTCTTCATTTAAAATTTCTTCATACTCGTCATTGAGGCACCATACAGTGGCTAACATGGAAACAAATTCACCTTATGAAAGTGACGAGGAAACAGTGAGTGGTTCCTCCCAAGAAATTCATTCACCAAGAAAACCTCACAAGGGAGGAAACCACATTCGGGAGGAGCCTACTAGACTTACTAAGCTATTGGATTGCCCTATTGCAGTAGCTTGTTTCAAACATCAGTCGTGCTACCAGTTTTGTGAGATGGTGGAAAGAGTCAAATACCACAATGAGCTTGCTAGATTGTTTGTCCTCCATCTTCACAATGGCTAGGTCAATTTGGCAGGTGTGACATTTACTTTGACACCTGAAACTATAGTTGAAGCAATAAGTATTTTGAATGTGGGTGAATAATGGAACAAGGGACAGTTGGTGGACAAAGAACATTGTGAGCCTTATATCAAGGCTTCCTATCATTAGCAAATTAGTAGGGTCTTCCCTTTCACATCCCTACAGGACACATATGCTCCACTCATAAAGCTAATTATTAAATGCTTGTTTTTCTTTCTTGTACACTTACCATATTAGGTTATTGATACATTTCAATACAGTGAGGATGATGAACCTCCCATATTTCATGTGCTAGAATATGGAGAAAATGACCACATTGGTGCAAAGGAAACCTCCCCATCAACCATACAACAACATTTATCACTTTGCATTGATCAAGATTTTGGTTTTGCATCAGTTGAGCTTGCTGAATGTTTCATGGTATGATTTCATTTCACATGAGGTTTTCACAAGTCTTCAAACAACTCCATAAGTTTTTCATGAGGTAGGACAGCCTTCACATCAGCAAGAAGTTCATGAGACTCAAATAACCAGTCTACCAGTATTTGTCACTTACCAAAAGGGCACAAGGAGATTATTTGCAGCAGCCAAACGAGTACTATCTCCACCCGGGGTGGAATGGATCTCATTTATTTCAACATCAAACTAGGTACAGGACAAAGGTAAACAACTAGTGCATGATGAAGGGCCTTATGAAGGTCAAGAGAGAGATTTCATTCTCATTTAGGATGATGACACTAATTTGGGCCCCCAAAGCTCAAGACTTAAAGAAATCATCAAAGAGAAAGAATATGACATTCATTCCTTAGCTCTTAACCTTGAAAGGGCTAAGTGGATCATCAATTATCTTGAGCAGAGGAATAAGCAGTTGGAGGATCAGCAAATAATCATGGAGCTACAAATTATAAGGGAAAACCGGCAAGCAACAAAGAGGAGGAAAATCGAATTGACACCAATAGAGCAAGAGATTGAAGCTCATCATGAATCTTGGCTCGAGAGGGAAAAAATGCACTTAGATAAGCTACTGGAGAAGGCCAACAAAGAGAAAAGGATCTTGAGGCACATGACCTATCACTATTTGGCAAGAAATAAGATTTTCAAAGTGAGAATAAGGACCTTGAAGGCCAAGTTCAGGAAAACTTTGAGGAGGAAGAAAGAGCAAGATAAGCTCAAAATATTGGTTGAGGCTTCGTTAGCCCAACATAGTACTTGATGCAGGCCACTCAGCCAAAATTTCAAGAAATTTGGCACACTTTTTGTCAATTTTGAATTTTTGAAGGGAAAAACAGGTTTTTCTGCCTGGTGCGTAGCGCCACCTGGTGCTCACTTTTGCTAGGGACCTCCTTTGGAGGAAAACTCTACATTTTTGGATTCCTCATGAAAAATTATGAATGCCCAAAAATTACTAGAAATTTTTATCAAGTTTTGAGCTTCCAAAAGGGTAAAAAACACCTCAAAAATGCCCTCTCTGCCCCTTTTTGGCCACAGAGGAAGCAGTGTTGGGAGAACTCACTTTTGGAGGGGAAAATGGACACCAAATTTAGAAATTCCACTTGTTATAGAAATTAGACGGACATACCTTTCCCACAAACCTATGTGGAGCAAGTCTGGTGCATAGGAAAGCCTCCAAAATCAGCTGCAAAAATGCACTACACACAGGGAAATTGGTGCGGTGCACAGGATGGAAAATTGCCATTTTTGCCAAAAACTCTGTTTTTCACCTAGTTTTTTCTGAGTTTGACTTTTTTCTCTCTCATGGTCAAAATAATGATGTAAATTGATGTAACCTGATGGAATTTGACGTAATAATGTTGAAAATTCACTCATGTAGGTAGATACATAATGGAAAGGTAGTTTTGAATTGAATGAATCAGTTTCCTAGGTTTTAGAGGCAAGCTGTTCCACTTCCTATTCTTTAGTTCTTAGTTTAGATCTTGTTGAAATAGCTCCTAAACTCATGAATTCAGCCCCTAAAGGCGAGAATGGGTTGCCTATATCTAGTAATTTTTTAGTCATTTGAAAAGGTTGGACTCTTGTGAATGCTTTGAGCATTATTGTAAATTCATCTCTACAGTTTGGTAAGGAAATAGACTAGGGTTTGCAGCATTTTGTGGGATTCTTGTAGCAAGGTGATTTAGCATTGTTTTTCCTTATGTGATTCAAGTTATCATGTGTTTATGTATGCCATTATCTCTCTCTTTTTAGCTGAACTAAATGAATCAAGGATAAAGGTAGAAATCAATGACGTTGCAGTGCTCTACCTAGGGTTTGTTTAGTTTTTCATGTTTTCAACTGTTTGAAGAGGATTCCTGAGACTCTCATGACCTCTCCAACTCCTCACCAGTCTTAAGACTCTCCATCTCACTCAAATTAAAGTACTAAAGCATTTACCTACCTCGCCCCACAGAAACCTCTGCAAGGCTGAGTCCTTTCCCTAGACCCAAAACTGCCTTTCACTTTTGATCCAGCAAACCAACATAAAACTCAATCAAAATCCTCTGAGCATATACCTAGCCTAAAATTAGTATTTACATCAGTCATCTGAAGCCTCATTTGCTATATTTTGCTGAGATTGACAGGGAGAGAGACCTCTCCCGGCCTAGTAGGGCTAGATACCAGGTTAAGCGTGGTTTGATGTTACCCTAGATCCTGCCTTTCTCAGTCTAAGATATATTTAGGCCCTAACATAGTGGCGACCATACTGGGGAAGGAAAAGCTTACTTGTTTGACAATGCTTTTTGTTTTATAAACTACAGTCAGAGCCTGAAGTTATGCTAGGAAGCCTTCGAACTACATATTGCTTTGCGAGTATATAAGTAGATAAAAGCTTCTTCAGTCAATCTTCGGTCTAGTCTTATAAACTAAACATCTAACTTGCAAATTTCCCCAGCACATCAAATAATTCTAGACTTTTGGATGATGAGTTTAGAATTTAGTAGGATGAAAGGATTGTAACGTAAATTTGATTTTTGGGAATAAATCAACACACTGGCTTCCAGATGATACACCAGACCAAATCTTAATCATAATCCCCCTCTCGTGTATGAAAACCCAAATCTCATTCCAACAATTCTCCGCCAAGGAAGTTCTGCGATTCCTGTGTTTAGATCTCGTTCATGCCCAATTATTTTTGAATATCTTGAATATCTTCCATTTGATGAAAATTTTGAGCTATCTTTGTTTGAAACTAAGTTTGAAAGTGCAGTTGGTGCTACTACTTTAAATCCCGAGTTTGTCAAGGACCTTGAAACTGAAAGAGAAAATCTATCAATTGACGCTTATATTCTAAATCTTCAAACTTCAATTGTGGCTACCAATATTCCTGATTTCTTAGAATCTTCATCTGCTACACTTGGTTCATCTGTTGTTGTATCTAATTCAAAAATTCCTACTGAAACTCCTTTTATTCCCACTATTCCCGTGCAGCCCTCCATCTCTGATCAGAAATATGTAATGGTTTCACCTTCATCCAACCCTTCTACACCTCAAACATCAAGAATTTCTTCACCCCCTTCAACACCTGATACATCGGTTGTTCCAACTCCTCCTACATCCCCAAGGCCAGTTGTAAATCCACCTCGAGCAATGGCTGCCAGATATGCACCTCTTGTTTTGCCACAGAACTTGGATAACATGCCTGCCGATTATCAAAGCAAGATCCCATCATTCGATGCTTTTCAAGGTGTCAAAACACAGAAGCACGTCAATTGGATGAGTGATCTCTTTGATCTCCATGAGATTGATGCAGAGAATGTAACAATGAGATTATTTGTGCAAACTTTTGGAGGTGAAGTCCGAAAGTGGTTTAGAGCATTACCGGCTAGAACAATCAATTGATTGGAAGCCCTTCAAAGACAATTTCTCGATTGCTGGGAGGTAAGGAAAAATCCACTTCAAATCCTTTACGAGTATGAGAACATACAGAGAAATGTTGGTGAAAGTGTCTAAGACTATTGTGTTAGGTTCAATACTGTTTATAATGCCATTCCAGCTAACATCAAGCCACCTATGGGGCTGGAATTGATCAAATTTCCTGATGGTTTTGATCCTGATATGGCATATCAGTTGAGAGAAAGAGACCCTAATACATTGGAAGACATGCAGAAAATTGCAGTAAGTGTTGAAGAAAATTTGTTAGCTAAGGGAGCTACAACGAAGACCGAGAAGAAGATGACTATAAAAGAAGAAGGTTCTACTTCAGATCATTTTCTTGGTAATATTGATAAGATGTTTGATAGATTCACCATTGAAGATAAGCCCAAGATATAAGTTAGAAATCCAAATTTTCGTGGTTAGCAGCAACCACAATTTAGAATTAAGCAACGAGAGCAAAGAGCTCAAGATCCATCAGGTCAAGAGCAAGTCAAAACACCATTATAGTAGAACTATGTTCATGGCACTGAATCAAAAGATGATGAGGCCCCAATTGGAGAAGAGAATCACTTTTTTACACCAGATGATTTGCCAATTTATATCACCGAAGATGAAGAGTATTCAGAAAGTCTAGCTGTCCAAAAAGATGAATATTTTATATTAGCAAATGAAATAGTCCTAGAAGAAGAATCTGATGAGTATCATGAATGCATTGACAATTTAGCAAAGGCAATACTCACTTCGGAGTAGGGACGTTCCTATTAATCCCATTCAGAAAAAGAAGGAAGTAGAACAACCAAAGAATGACTCTCCAAATGTGTAGAAATAGGGAAAGGAGATAGTAGACCTTACTTCTAGTAAAGTGCAATCAGCAAATGAAAAGTCAAATCAGCTAAGTGCAACAAAGGAGAAAACTGAAAAGAAAGATGCCCCAATAAAAGAGGTAGAGAAAACCATAGCCTTTAGCTTATAAAATGAAATTGTTAAGTTAAAAGTGTCAATACCTTTGACTAAATTAATGAAGAACAATAGTTATAAAGGTCAAGTGGCTAAGATTTTGAATGTAGATCCTTTGTCTGATATGTAAATGTGGAAGATGACCAACCTGAACTTACCTTTGGTCTGAAATTAGAAGGTCAATCTGAGGATAGTGATGTAACTCCTTTTTACATCAGCCTTAGATTGCATGATTATGTTTTCCACAACTCCATGTTTGATTCAGGAGCATCTCATAATCTCATGCCATAGGAAATTATGGAAAAATTGGGTTTGGATATCACTCGAAAGTATCATGACCTTTATTCCTTTGATTCTCGTAGAGTAAGATGTATTGGTCTCATTAAAGATTTGGTTGTAAGTTTGGATCAGATCCCAAGGAAAAATGTTCTTAGTTGTGGTCGGCATTCACCCTAGATTTGGCATGCTTCTATCTAGACCATGGGGTTCAAAACATAAAGGGACATTGCAGTTAGATTTCTCCTATGCTACTATTCATGTGTTTGGTCAAATGAGGAAGTTATATAGATAGAAAAAGATGAAGTACATGATCATGAGCAAGGAGAAACCTATGAATCATCCAATTAATTATGTACCTATAGATTTAGAGTCTTTCGTTCTTTATTCTGACAGTTGTTTCAATTATGTAAATAGTCAATTAGTTGAAGCTGAAGATATACCCAAGATTACAGAAAATTTCAGAGCTGTGCTTCATCAAGAAAGGCAAAGGCTTGAAAGTACCGCTAAGTAGTCAACATTCCACCAACAACAAGAAAACGATGGATAGTAGCCAAAGGTAGAAAAACAGGTAAAATTTTAGCATTTGGAAGAGGAAGCTAGTTTGTGGAGTATGGACTTTGATGGAGTAGTAGGTAGGGAAGGTGTCAGAATTGGTATTTGGATACGCAACCCTATTTTCTCACCAAATAAGGCCCTGAATAATGTAAGAGTTTGTTCCTAGAGGTTGGCTTTTGATTGTTCTAATAACAAAGTAGAATATGAGGCACTAGTTGCAGGCTTGAAAATCTTCAAAAAGCTGAATGCAAAAAGAATTTCAGTTTCTGGTGACTCTGAATTAGTAATCAAGAAAGTGAAGGGAAAGTACCAAGTAAAACATGCTTGAATGAGAGCTTACCATAATGTGGTTTTAGACATTTTTAAGTTGTTTCTAGATTTTACTTTGACATGTGTTCCACATGCACAGAATGTTATTGCATATTTCCTTGCAACAGCAACAAGTAACTTGAAGATTCCGATGAATTCAAAAAATAAGTTTGAAATTCATGTGAAACATTGCCTAGCTGTCCCTGATAATAAAAGATATTGGAAAATGTTTCAAGATGATAAAAATATTGAAGAATTTGTGCGAACTAAAGGTAAATATCAAGACACTTCTATAGATGGTGAGAAAGATAATGGCGAACCAAAATTAGAAGTAAATCTGATGGAAGTTTTGCGTGCTAAAAGACAATGTCATCCCTAGAGGCCTCATACCTTTAGAGGAATTATTCGATGAAGAATATCTAGCCCAGAAACCAAGTTTGATGCTACAGAAAAGGGAGTTGAAGATGTGAATATTGGAACAGCAAAAAATACAAAGACAGTGAAGTTGTCAAAGGAATTGCCTCCTCAGGTAAAGGCAATGTACATTAGTTTATTGTCTTCATTTACTGATGTATTCTCATGTGACTATTCAGATTTGAAGGAGTACAATAAAAGTATAATTCGGCATGTCATTCCAATCAAGCCAAACCAAAAGACATTTCACCAAAAGATAAGAAGGATCAATCCGAAGTTGCTGCCATCCATAGAGAAGGAGGTGAATCAATTATACAAGGCGGTATAATCATTCCAATCAAATTTTCAGAATGGATTTCCAATTTGGTGCCAATGCGAAAGAAGACAGGTGAGATTAGATTATGCATCGATTTCATAAATCTGAATAACGTTTCTTTGAAAGACAATTATCCATTGCCAAGGATGGAACACATACTTCAAATAGTGGTTGGGGCATCTTGTATGTCGCTGCTCCATGGGTATTCTAGAAACAATTAGATTTTGGTCCATAAAGATGGTAGAGACAAAACAACATCCACCACTCCATGGGGGACTTTCCATTATGCTAAGATTTCATTTAGATTAAAGAATGTTGGTGCAACTTTTCAGCGGGCTATGGATATCACCTTTGCAAATGAGAAAGATGTATTTTTAGTAGTTTATCTTAATTATTTGATAGTTTTTTCTAATTCAGATGAGGAGCATCTTTATCATTTGAAAATTGTTTTTCAGTGGTGTAGAAAGTATGGCATATCTCTTAATCCCAAAAGGAGTTTGTTTGCCATGGATGAAGGAAATCTTCTCGGTCACATCATATCCAAGGAGGGCATCCGCATTGATCCTGCTCAAGTGGAAGCTATTTAGAAAATTTATTTTCCCTGTAGTAAAAAGGAGATCCAAGCATTCAACAGTAAGATGAACTTCTTACGTTGTTTTGTGCCAAATCTAGCTAAACATTTGAGGGAAATCATGAACATGTTGAAAAAAGATCGTGTAGTGAAGTGGAACAAAGAAGCCATCAAGTCTTTCAATTTGGTAAAGTTGGCTCTTTCTTTAGCTCCAATCTTTATCAGCCCATAATATTCCCAAGATTTTATTTTATTTTCATTCGCTTCAGAGCATATTATGGCAACTGTCTTAATGCAGAAAAGAGATCACCTTGAGAAGCCAATTGCCTTTTTCAGCAGAACAATAAGAGATGCACCCTTAAAGTATAATATTATTGAGAAGGATGCTCTTGTCTTGGTGAAAGCTGTGAAATATTTTTGAGTATATATTTTGCATTCTCATATTCTTGATTTTTTTCCTAATGCAGCCGTCAAAGATGTTTTAGTGACGACAAATCCAGAAGGGAGATGAGGAAAATGGATTGCAACATTATTAAAATATGACTTGGAAATAAAGCCGACAAAGCTCATCAAGGGGCAAGGCTTGGAAAAACTGATGGCGGAGTCTAATTTGCATGCCTTGTACATAAACTTGATTACTGTTGTGTTTGAAGAAGATGAGGACAGCTCACCTATTCAGGTATCAAAATTTTTTATCCATTCCTCTTGGTATTCCGATATTGTATATGTGCTCGAAAATCTTTCACCGCCTCTGGGAATGGATAAAAATAAAATTAGAACTCTGAAATTAAAGGATGTCAAATTTTGTATTATGAATAATGCATTGTATTCGAAAGATCCTGGCAGTGTCTTGCTGATTTGTTTGGTTGAGGAAGAAGCAAAACAGGTCATGGATGATTTTCACAAGGGGGATTGTGGAGGTCACTTGTTTTGGGAGACAACAAAAAATAAAAATTTTGAGAGTAGGGTACTATTGGCCTACACTCTTTGCTAATGTTTATAAAGTTGTTACAAGTTGCTACGAATGTCAAATTTTTCAGGGAAGGAGAAAATTGTAGCCATTACCTCTCAAGCTAGTTGAAGTAAGTTCTCCATTTCAGCAGTGGGGTTTAGATTTTATTGGCGAGATTCATCCTACATCTTCAGCTCAGCACAAGTGGATCTTGATAGCACGAATTATTTTACAAAATGGATTGAGGCCATCCCCACTCGGCAGGCTACCGATGCAGTAATAATTCAATTTCTCTAAGATAATATTTTCTCACGTTTTGGTTGTCCGAACAAGCTCATTATAGATAATTCAACAGCTTTTAAATCTAAAAGGATGATTGATTTTTGTAATAAATATCAAATTACCTTTGGGCATTCTACTACATACTATCCACAAGGTAATGGATTGGCATAATATTCAAATAAATCATTGGTTAACATCATCAAAAAGCTGTTGGAAACAAACAAAAAGAGATGGCACAAAAATCTTGTTAATGCACTATGGGCAGATAGAGTAAGTCAAAAGAAATAAATTGGCATGTTTCCATTTGAACTAGTATATGGTGTTGAGACAGTGTTCCCGACATCTCTCGCAGTCTCGGTGGTAAAACTTATGTGGAAAGCTGGTAGTGAAGAGGATCATTTTTAGCGAAGGATAAACCAAATGATCCATTTACAGCAGATGAGAGAGGATGTTTTTCAAAATACCTTTAGGCTGCAAGAGAGAATCAAGAAAATCTATGACCGGAAGGCCAAGTCAGATAAGTTTCAGATTAAAGACATAATGCTCAAGTGGGATGCTAGAAACGAGGACAAAGGCAAGCATAAAAAGTTCGAGAATCCATGGAAGGGACCATTTAAAATTGCTACATATCATGGTCAAAATGCTTTTCCGCTGAAAGAAATGAATGGAGAAGATTGTCCAGGTGGGCCGATTAATGGTTGGCTGTTGAAACGGTATTATCTTTGAAATGTTTTCTGCTGTCATAATTTGTCACTCTACATACCATTTTATTTTTTTTATTCTTTTTATTGCAAGTGTGCACTTTCATCATTTAGTCAGTTTGGGGCCCTAAGTGAAGGCTATAAAATTGAAGGTCTAATTTCAGTTTTAGTGTGGATTGTTCGAGTCAGTTTTGATTCAGTTTTCAGTCATGTAATTGAGTCCAGTTTTGAGTCAAGATATTAGTTTTGGTTTGTCGAAGTTATTCACTCCATAACCTAATGGAAGAACACACTGTTTGCTTTTCAGAGATCTGTAGTTCTTGGCACCTCCAAGGAGCTACCATCCCCATTGGAGCCAATGTTAGTGTCGGTATCTTCATCCCTCCATCAGTGATCAAATTTCTCTTGTTGCACTATGTTTCAGGTGTCTCATTCGATCAGCTGCATTCTATTAGGATCATGGATCATCTAATGGTAGTGGCTCAGTCTCAAATTTCCCTCATGGTCTTTACTTGCTCACCTATTTTCATAAATTCATGTCATTACAATTATTTTTTGTCTTTACACTTGCTAAAGTCATTTTTAGGGTTTTAGGATTCATTAGGTCTAGGTTTTTGTCCCTAAAGTGTTGTAAAAGCTCAATAATGGTCAACAAGCACATGAGGAGGTCAAATAAGATCTCAACATCAAAAGTTTCAATAATGACATTCTCAGTGATTGATTTTTTCTCAAAACCATGCTTTGAGGAAAAACAGAGTTTTATTGTTTTATGTATAAAATTTCATGTAATTTTATTCTTCCTATGTGTAATAAGTCCAGAAATGTAGCCCTGGTCACCTTGCCAAGCTCCTGCACTTTAGTTCTTGCAAAAGAGTAAAAAATTCAAAGCATTAGTCCATCAATGTCAAAAAGCAAGCCAAACTGCCAAATAGAGTTTTTAAAGATAAAGTGAAAGGCAATCATTAGAAAAGTGGGTTTTTTGTAAGTGAAGAATTAAAGTCCCTTGTATATAAAGTGTTTCTTGGGTTGAAGAGTTCATTTCTATGCCATAAAGAGAGTGAACAAGCCAAGTTGCATTTTTAAGGTAAAGAAGAGAAAACTGCAGCAAAACTCTGCAAATCTCCTGGCATGGCGTAGCGGGGTTGAGGCACAGTGCACCTGGTCGGTGCAGCACACCTGGGTTGAGGAGCGGTGCACCTGGTCAGCGCGGTGCATAGAAGCTCAGAAAACACATTGAAGTTTAAAAGGGCATGACGCACCAATCGAGCATGGTGCACCTGTGTCTGGGCATGATGCACCTGCCCTCCAAGCCCTAATTTCATCCAATCGACCTCATTTAGCTCTGAAACTTGCAATCTCCATTCCTTATGTAAGTGGAAACTTCCTAAGTTCCTTTGCAGGAGATTTCATTAGATTTCATGGTGTTTCAATAGATGAAAGATAAAACCCTAGTTTGTTGCACAGTCAAATTGAAAAAACTATCAAGGGTTTACAATTTTGTCTTTGTTGCTATTTATTTCCCTACCTCATTTTCACATCCCCTTCACTAAATTTCACTAATTTCATTTCTCATTTCCCCTCATTTCCACTCATCCTACTCTCCTCATCCCCAAAACCCTAATACCTAACAAATTCCCACTATTCCCAAACCCTAATTGGCATTCCCAAAACCCTACCACTCCCAAAAAAAACCCTACAACCGACATCACAATCCCTCATTCACAGTCCCCATCATCAATCCCATTCATTTAACAACAAACAACTATTCTTCATTTAAATATCTTCATACTTATCATTGAAACACCATACAAAGGCTAACATGGAAACAGATTCACCTTATCAAAGGGATGAGGAAACAGTGAGTGGTTCCTCCCAAGAAATCTATTGACCAAGAAAACCTCACAAGGGAGAAAAACACATTCGGGAGGAGCCTACTACGCTTACTGAGCTATTGGCTTGCCCTCTTGCAGTAGCTTGTTTCAAACATTAGTCTTTCTATCAATTTTGTGAGATGGTGGAAAGAGTCAAATACCACCATGAGCTTGCTTGATTGTTTGTCCTCCATCTCTACAATGGCTAGGTCAATTTGGTAGGTGTTACATTTACTTTGACACATGAAACTATAGCTAAAGCAACATGTATTCCAAATGTGGGTGAACAGTAGAACAAGGGATACTTGGTGGACAAATAACATTATGAGCCTTATATCAAGGTTGCATATCAAAAGCAAATCAATAGGGTCTTCCCTTCTAGATACCTACAAGACACATATGCTCCACTCATGACGCTAATTATCAAATACTTCAGCTGTGAATGGAGATTTTCTCACTTGTACACCTACCATATTAGATTATTAATGCATTTCACTAGGATGAGGATGATGAACCTCCCCTATTTCATGTGTCGAAATATAGAGAAAATGACCACATTGGTGCAAAGGAAACCTTCTCATCAATAGTACAACAACATTTATCACTTTACATTGATCAAGATTTTTGTTTTGCATCATCTGAGCTTACTGAAGGTTTCATGGGATGATTTCATTTCACATGAGGTTTTCACAAGTCCTCAAGTGACCCCATCAGTTTTTCATGAGGTAGGAGGGCCTTCACATCAGCAAGAAGTTCATGAGACTTAAACAACTAGTGTGCTAGTATTTGTCACTTACCAAAAGGGCACAAGGAGATTATTTGCAGTAGCCAAACGAGTACGATCTCCACCTGGAGAGGAAGGGGTCTCATTTCCTTCAACAGAAAAGAAGGTACAGGACAAAAGTAAACAACCAGTGCATGATTAAGGGCCTTCTGAAGGTCAAGAGAGAGATTTCATTCTCATTCAGGATGACGACACTGATTTGGGCCCCCAAAGCTCAAGACTGAAAGAAATCATCAAAGAGCAAGAATCCGACATTCATGCCTTATCTATTAACCTTGAAAGGGCTAGGTGGATCATCAATTACCTTGAGCAAAGGAACAAGTACATGGAGGATCAGCAGATGATCATGGAGCTGCAAACTATAAGGGAAAACTAGCAAGCAACAAAGAGGAGGAAAATCAAATTGACACCACTAGAGCAAGAGATTGAAGCTGATCATGAATCTTGGCTAGAGAGGGCAAACATGCACTTGGAGAAGCTATTGGAGAAGGCCAAAAAAGAGAAAAAGATGTTGAGGCACATGGCCTATCAATATTTGGCAAGAAATATGATTTGCAAAGTGAGAATAAGGACCTTGAAGGCCAAGTTGAGGAAAACTTTAAGGAGGAAGAAAGAGCAAGATAAGCTCAAAATATTGGCTGAGGCTTCCTTAGCCCAACATAGTACTTGATGGAAGTCACTCAGCCCAAATTTCAAGAATTTTGGCACACTTTTTTTTCAATTTTGAAATTTTGAAGGGAAAAACAGGTTTTGTTGCCTGGGGCATAGCACCACCTGGCACTCGCTTTTGCTACGGACCTCATCTATAGGAAAACTCTACATTTTTGGATTCCTCATGCAAAATTATGAATTCCTAGAAATTACTAGAAAGTTTTGTCAATTTTTGAGCTTCCAAAAGGGTCAAAAACACCTCAAAAATGCCCTCTCTGCCCCTTTTTGTCCACACAAGAAGCAGTGTTGGGAAAACTCACTCTTGGAGTGGCAAATGGACACCAAATTCATAAATTCCACTTGTTATATAAAGTAGACATATATCCCTTGCCAACAAGCCCACTTGGAGAAAATTTGGTGCACGCGAAAGCCTTCAAAATAAGCTACAAAAACACATTATGCACAAGGAAACTGGCACGGCACACAAGATGGAAAATTGCAATTTTTGCCAAAAACTTTGTGTTTCACCTAGTTTTCTCTCAGTTTGAATTTCTTATCTCTCATGGTAAAAATTATGATTTCAATTGATTTAGCTTGATGGAATTTTATCTTAAAATGTTGAAAATTCACTCATGGAGGTAGATACATCATGAAAAGGTAGTTTTGAATTGAATGCATTCGTTTCCTAGATTTTAGAGGCACGTTGTTCCACTTCCTATTTTTCAGTTCTTAATTTAGATCTTATTGAAACAAATCCTAAACTCATTAATTGAACCTCTAAAAGCTAGCATGGGTTGTTTTTTTCCTACATCTAGTACTTTTTCAGTCATTTTTAAAGGTTGGACTCCTATGAATGCTTTGAGCATCATTGTACATTCATCTCTGCAGTTTGGCAAGGAAATAGACCAGGGTTTGCACCATTTTCTTGGATTCTTGTGGAAAGGTGATTTAGTATTGTTTTTCCTTCTGTGATTCAAGTGATAATGTGTTTATGTATGTCATTATCTCTCTCTTTTCAATGAAACTAAATGAATCAAGGATAAAGGTAGAAATCATTGATGTTGTAGTTCTCTACCTAGAGTTTGTTTAGTTTTTCATGTTTTCAATTGTTTGAAGAGGATTCATGAGACTCTCATGCCCTCTCCAACTCCTCACCCATATTAGGACTCTCCATCTCACTCAATTTAAAGTACTAAAGTATTTTCCTACCTCGCCCAACAAAAACCTCTGCAAGACTAATTCCATTCCCCAGATACAAAACAAACTTTCACTTTTGACCCAGAAAACCAACATAAAAATCAATCAAACTCCTTTTAGCATATACCTAACATAAAATTAGTCTTTACATCAGTTATATCAAGCCTAATTTGCTATATTTTCCTAAGATTTACAAGGAGAGAGCCCTCTCCTGACTTGGTAGGGCTAGCTACTAGGTTAAGCATGGTTTGATGTTACCCTAGATCCTACCTTTCTCAGCCTGAGATAGATATAGGCCCTAACAGGTTTTTTTGAAGTCTGGTATAGCTAAGAATGGTGATTGGAACATTGGATCTTTGAGATGTTTAAAGGACTTTGTTGCTTTTGGAGTCCATGAAAATTCATATTTATTCAATAATGTTCTTAGAGGTGCGGCTATTATCCCACAATTCTTAACAAACTTGTGATAATACCTTGTCGACCCAAGAAATCCTTGTAGATGATTTATGGATGTGAGGATTTTCCATTCTTTAATGGATTTATTTTTTCTACTGTCTACCTTAACACCTTCATGAGATACAATATGACCCAAATATTCCACCTCTTTTACTACAAAGAAACATTTAAATCTTTTTGCATATAATTGTTTCTCCTCCTATAGTTTGAGTACCCTGTCAGCATGTTGAACATGATCCTTCCAAGACTTGTTATAGAGCAATATATCATCAAAAAATACTAACACAAATTTTCTAAGGAAGGGCTTGAAAATGGAATTCATCAAACCTTGAAAGTTAGAATGTGCATTGGTAAGGCCAAAAGGCATGACCAAAAACTAATAATGACCCTCACGAGTTTTAAATTCTATTTTTGAAATGTCCTCAGTATTCATTCTGATTTGATGATATCTTGAATGAAGATCCAACTTAGTTAAGTAAATTGATCCATGCAATTCATCCAATAATTCATTAATGAAAAGAATGGGAAAATTATCTTTAATAGTCAGTTTTCTAAGATTCCTATAATCCGTACACATGCACCATGATCCATCCTCTTATGCACCAATACTATTGGAGCAAAGAAAGAACTTTGACTAGGTTGAATTATACCAACCTCTAACATTTATGCAACCATACATTCAATTTCACTCTTTTGGGCATAGGGATATATGTAAGGCTTGATGATTGGAGGAACACATCCTGGAACCAAATAAATAACATGATCATGATCACAGATAGTGGTAGTCCTTTTAGAGTCTCAAATACCTTGGAATGATGGTCCAGGGCTTTCTAGAGATCTAGAGAAATAGATGATTTCAATTTGGGAACCTTTATTGAACATAATTATGCAATTATGCCTTGTTGTTCTTTCTTTAAAATCTTTTTCATTCCATTAGATCTAAGATCCTTCCCGATCTCCCTATGATACCCCTTAATTCAACTTCCTTTCCTTCAGAACAAAATTTCATCAAAATTTCTTGAAAATTTAAAGCTATTGTACCCAAGGATTGTAGCCATTGGACTCCTAGTATAACATCAGCATCGCCCATTGGAATGGAAAGCATTGGTCTATTCAATACATATTCTCCTGTGGACAACTTGATATTATGGAACTTTCCTCCACTTGCAACCATCACTTGAAACTTTGGTGCTGGATATAAGAGAAAATTAAATTCCATGGCTATATTACAATGAATAAAATTATGGGTACTACCCAAATCAGTCAACACTATTCCATTTTTATTCTTGAAATGTCCTATCTTCATAGTCTGAGGAGTGGTAATTCCAGCCAATGCATTACAATATATGGTTGGATTCATTTATTCTTTCTCTAGTGTTTGTTCCTCGTGTATATCCTCTTCTTTTGATGTTTCTTGTTCATTTTCTTCCTCCTCTTCAGAATCTATGTAAAATAATTTCTTCTTAGCACACTTATGACCTTTACTTTATTTTCTATCACAAATGTAACAAGGCCCTTCTTCTATTTTTTCTTCCAATTTTTGTGGTGTCAACCTTGTAGGTTTTGGAAGGCTAGGGGAAACAACACTTCCATCATGATAGCTGTGAGTGGTTGTTTACCTGGTTGCCATAATTTTTCTTTCCATTTTTCTTTCCAACGTAAATGCCTTCTCCAATGAATCAGGTTCCCAAAGGCGAACCTCATGTTGGATGTTATCCTTTAAGGTCTTGTAATTTTGATATATCATGTTGCATTTCTTCCTCTTCTTCATGAGTCATGTTATAGCTTTTAGGTTTCCCACTAGGTGTTTCCATTTTACTTCTTTGAGGCATCAATTAATAATAATTATGCTTCACTAATTATTTCTTTGAGGCATCAAACTAATTTTTCAAACCAAACTTATCCAAAATTTTAAAAAACACTACACACCTCTTTTCTCTTTGTAGGAGCTCGATATTCAATCTAATGTATCTCTGAAATTTTGGATATTCAAGGTCTAAAATTGCGAAATGTGGTATCCCTCTGAGTCCTCTTTCCGATGCCAGTAGTCTAATCGAAATTGGACTCTCCAAGAAAGAGTTATGCCCAATCTCCCAAGATGACCTCATTATGAACTTTTTTAGGAGAGCGAACTTTTATGAAGTTCCACACATCACTGATTCAAACTTCAGGCCTGAAAACAATGCACATACAACTACAATCCATCCTCTTTCTATGACTTCTTATAAAACTTCAATTTGATACTCAAAGAGAGATTTACGATGCTTTTCCCACGATCACCTCTTTGGGATGTAATTTGGGAGCTTGCAAAAACCATAACTTAGATCATATCTCCAAAAATATAGCGAAATAAGATCTAAAATTTGGGCCCGTTCCGGCTGAAATGGGTTTTTTTACCTTCTAAAATGTCGCAACAAAAATTTTATAGCAAGAATTCCACGATGACCTATTTGGAGCAACGCAGCCCTAGAATCCAAAGCTCTGATACTATATGTTATGAACCATCTCAAAAAAAAATAGAAAACATAGATTAATGAGTTCAAAATCATCCTCTTAAAGTGGAAACCTCGTTTACATTACACAAATGAACAATTATTTGATGATACACATGACTAAATCTCCTTTCTCTATATAAGAGTCTAAGGGGTCATAATATAATCAATGCCGACATAACAATAATAATATAAGGGCACAACAATAACAATAGTGGGATTCTATGGGGCACACTAATAACAATATGGGGACAATAGGGGCACATTAATAACAATAAGAGCTAACAAATTTAGGGGTAGTTTTTTGAACCCCCCCCCCCAAAAAAAAAAAATTGTGGAAATTTTATCTTTCTCAAACGGGCTTTCAAACAAGTTCTTTTAAAAGTGTTTTCTCATGACTTTTGGAGGGGTATTTTAAATTGCCCCTATATATATTTTTCATGGTAGTTTTTTGAAAACCCCCCTAGAAAGTCATGAAAATTAAACCTTCTTTTTGGGGTGGGTTTAAATGACTTCCCCTAAATATATTTTTCATGGTGGTTTTTAAACCCCCCCAATGCATGAAATTCATGAAAATTGAACCTTTTATTTTTACAAGGGGTTTCTAAAATTCTCCTCTAAAAGTATTTTCTCATGAATTTTTGTGGGGACATTGAAATCACTACCCCAAAATACATTTTTCATGGATTTTTTTTTTACAGTCCCCTTAAACTGATGAGAATTTAAATTTTGGAGGTAGTTTTGGAACCCCATCTCCCCCCTCTCCCCCCCTCCAAAAAAAAAAAAGAAATCATGAGAATTGAATATTTGGAGGCAATCATTTAACAACCATCTCTAAAAGTTCATTTTTCATGACTTTGGGGGTGGGTTGGGGTGGGGTAGGGGAGTCCAAAACCACCTCCAAAATCTCAATTCTTATGACTTTCATTACAATGTAACTTTTGGAGGAAGATTTCGACAAATCCCCCCTCCTCCCCTCGTCCTCCCAAAAAATGTCATTATAATTAAACTTTTAAAGGTGTTTGTTAAATGACTACCTCCAAATGTTCAATTTTCTGAAATTTTAGGGGAGAGAGATCTTTTGATATATTGAATAGGGAAAGGGGACATAAGGGTAACACGGATGGGACTATGTCAATGGTTTTAGAATGGTTTACTAAGGTTTATAATCATAGCATTAGATAATGAGAATGGGTCTTATGACCTCATGGAATAGGGGTTGTGGTAAAGTAAAATTATAAGTGCGGACACGAACGAATTCCTTTAGCCCGATAATGGTATAGCCACACTGTCAGATACATTCTATGGAAGATCCCCTTATGTTACAATCAATCAAGAGGGCCTACCTATTGGCCGCTTATCTTGCTTGATGATGTCCTTGCTTGCTTGCTACAACAATCTCTTGCTTCCTTATTCAAGCTCCCAAAACAAGTAAACAACAACAACACACAAACATAATAATAGAAAAATTACTACTCAACCTACTTAATGAGTCAAGAAGCATTAAGACACGAATATGTAATATTACGAAACATGTAGGAAATCAATGTATAGTTGCATATATTAATATCAAATAGAGATTACAACCATTCATCTTGACGTCACAGTCTTCCTCTGGCAAGACCGGGTTTCCACACACTTCTGCTAGCATTCCATGATGGCTTCAAATAAAAATAGTCTAAAGGCTCATCCATTTAGACTTCACTCCAAACCAAACACACTTCTCCCTCACACAACTAGATGGCTACAACTAGTAATAACTTGTTTGTCTAATCAAAATAGTATACTCACACTCAACCAAAACTCTAACTAGCTTGTGCTTTGGAAGAAGGGAGGTTTATATAGGAAATATGGATGGGAGATGGATCCTCTTCTCATGGGAAAAGGAATTATCCCTTGAGTTGGTTCCATCATTATAGGGGAAAGGAACCCAAACTGTCATCCTCGACCCCATGCAGCCAAAACATTTACCAGACTTCCGTTACGAAGCTTCTAGAGATGGAAGCTTCGATTCTAATTTAAATAAATTTCCATAATGGGACTGGCGTGACTGAAACATAGCTTAGTCACACTAATCGATGTGAGGAATAGTGCTAATTTCTGCACATCAGCACTGGGAAGACAAATGTCATTATCATCGGTCTTGTAAACTGGGCAAAACAAAGGTTTCATGGGAAATGGTGCAAAAGGGAAATGATATTCTCATGAAGAGGGACATAATGGGAGTTTCTTCATGAAGGAAAAGCATGTGCAGTTCACTGTAGAGGTCCTCCAGGATCAAGGAATGGAGAGTACATAGATAGTGATAAAATTCTCTATCACATATGCCCCTTAAAGTGTGGAGGTCAAGCTGGAGTGAGGGATGAAATGCTTTATAAATTAGTGCGGGGAACCAATATGTCATCAGAAAACCTACAAGCAAGTATAGATACATATACATTAAATAACATCTTTGTCAAATGATACATGAATCATGGCATGGACTCAACCATCCAGAGAATGATCATGTAAATTGATCTAGGTATGGGCGCATCCGTCCGTCAAAGAGGATCATAATGAGACCGAGGTATGGTTGCAACCATCCAATAATGAGAAGGATCACATATGATAACTCATGGTCTAGTCATAGCCAACCATCTGAAAGAGACATGCATATCATCATAACCATGTCACATCACTTCAAAACCTAGACATTTTTTGATCCGAGTCCAGGGTCTTGCACTCCAACAAAACCCGATCAATGTACAGATCCTAGCATGTGAATGGATGTGTTGACGTCGAACATGCTAGAAAGTCACTTGATTACCAATCAATGATGTAAACTGTTAACAAGCGGGAGAGAAACCACCAATGATGACAATGGCCCTCAAGGTACTATCAGCACAATTCACGAAATGTGAATACGGGAACTAAAATCGAAGACCCATGAAATCTCTCAATCGAAATTCAATGATGTGAACTTGTTGTCGAGTGCGAAGAACTTGCCATTGAGGCACGCAAGCTCTAAGGTACTAGAAGGGAGTCTCTCAATCAGCTTCTCAGATAATGAGTTGATGTCGATGGAAAGTGACCGTGTTGAAGGAGGGCCACGAATCCCACATCATCGATGTGAGATGAGAGGATGAAAAATGATTTTGGATGATACAGAGAGTTAGAGGTAAGTGTAACTATAGAAGGAAAACTCTTGAATATATCAGCGAAACAACTAGAAGTTTGGAAGCTTTTGGATCTATGCGATTGGTGGTCATGATGACATAGCAGAGATTAGATGGAAGGCAAAAATGAATGGCCCAAACCCAAGAAGGTCAATGATGTAAAGGAGGATGTCCCAACTTGACATGAAATAAAGAGTGTTATGTTCAAGAGTAAGCTGCCAACGCAACTCGATAGATTTCCAAATTTCCCCCCCATTTCTGGCAGGTACCCCAATTATTTTTTAATCACAAGCTTCAAGGAGACAGCATATGCTTGCACTGTAAGTTCATCCTTCAGATGAATCTCACCTAGTAAGTTTAACGAGCCCTATGAAGGAGAAGCCCATGTTCATCATGGTGATGAATCCGATGTCATTTAATAGTTTAACGAGTCCAAAAAAAGAATAACTCAGTATCATTTTCATGTTTAGAGAGTTTGAAAAAGACATGTAAAACAAAAATCCACATGGTTGCTTTTCGTATGTTTGTGTCTCTTAAGAACAGAAAGGTAGAAAACAATACTTGAGAGAACCACTTGACCACTTCAGTCAAGGAGTACCTTTTTTGTAAATAGTGCCTCCTAGCCTGAAAAGGGGTAAAATTATATTGGGTGCACAATGTTTCACATCCATTAACGAGTTCGAAATGAAAATGGCTTGACCATATTTTCGCTTTTAAAGGGTTAGAAAAGAGTTGAAAGTGGACCCCCCATTTTTATTCTCTTTAACGAGTCAAAAGGGGAAAAAACAGTTGGAAATATTTTCATATGAGTTTAATGAGTTGATAAAAGAGCTGAAATGTGGCTCATTATCATCGTCGAACATCTATCACCTTACCAGATGGAGAGGACTTCGATAACGAAGGTAAATAATCAAATTTTTGATTTTGATGTTTTTTAATTGTTTTTTGGTATATGCATGCTTATAACATTTCTCTTGTCTATACATATGTTGGACCAGAGCGTCTAGCCAGGATGTCTCCAATAGCCAAGTGCATCCCCTGTCCTATTGATGTTGTCAGCCCTTATCAGGAAGGGATTGATGACAAGGAGCAGACAACGAGGAACCTCAAGCGGTTGACTCATGCTATCCCAAAGTATGCTTGGATATGAGACATGGCTCGATGGTACCAGAGGCACATAGTGGGAGTCTCAAATCGGATCCACCAACTACTGGGTCGTGTTGCACGAGCTGTCTCATGCTATCATGAACACCATGCTGAGTAGTTCCTAGGTCTAGTACTTACATATTTTTTGGGGCCTACGTGCCACTAATGTACGAGGCCTATGAGCCGGAGATGTTATTATAGACACACATATTATTTTTTGGGGGTTTTGATGTATCAAACATTGTCACATATATATATATATATATATATATATGTTGTATTTTCCTGTATATTATGGTACAAATGGTTTGTCTTATCTTTTACATGTTTCGTAAATGTTTATCCAACACGTAATTAGCTAATGCATCTGTCAATGTATTCATGCATCTAGGAATATGATGATATGTAATATAATCAAAATGTCTTTCCAATATATGGATACAGAGATACAATTGTAATATTTGAGGGTTCATGACATAATATTTCCCATTGAGTTGAAGGATGACAAGTTGTGAATCGAGGTCGACAACCAATTCCCTGATGCCTAGAATGATGGCTTCTAACAACAGTTTGATGGTGGCATTGTATTCAACAATGTTGTTGATTGTATGACCTAGGCAGATACCTTGAAGCTCCATCAACTCACCGTTAGGGTTATAGATAACCCATGTCGCGGATGATAGGTTCTGGGTGCTTCGGGAAGCACCATTGGAGAAACCAACGTGAGGAGTTGCAGACATCAACAAAGCAATAAAAGCATAGTAAACAGGAAAGTTTTTGGAAAACAATCACACAAAACCACGTTGTACAAAAACGAATCACACACTAACGTACATAAGTAACCATGTAAGATGACCTAAGCATAGTACTATTTGAGGCAAAGCCCGTTTGAGGGCTTATCGAGAGGATTTCCTTCATAATCAATAATCTCATAGGCTCCTTTCTGCAAAACACATTTTACAATATAGGGCCCGTGACACATAGGTTTGAGCTTACCTTTTCCTAGCTTATCATTAGCTTGGTCATATAGTAGGACCAAATCACCCTTAGAGAAAGCACGAGGGGAGATTGACTAGTCAAAATGGGATTTGACCTGTTTCTTTTATGCTTCAATGACGAAGGCAACCAGATGGCGAGTCTTTTCGAGTCATTCTAAATATAAGAGGTGTTCCTCTTGAGGTGATGTTTCGGGGAGGAGTTCAATAGATAACTTAAGTGAAGGAATCTCACATTCGATCGACAATGTTTCTTCCTGGCCATAGACTAGCTGGAATGGTGTGAAACCAGTTGCATCTTTGGTTGAAGTTCTATAGGCCCACAGAGTTGAAAAAATCATGAGATGTCAATTTCACTTGTGCATCCCAATAGTACATTGAAACATGGTGACTAAAACCTTGTTCACAGCTTCAGCTTGGTCATTGGCCTGAGGGTCAAGCCATCGCGGTGAAGCCCAATGCAGATGTTAGTTCTGCCATCATGTAGTCTCTGAAATGGGAGCCATGGTCTGTAACAATGGCTTGGGGTACACTGACCCCAGAAATAACATGGTTAAAAAGGAATTGAGTTTCCATCTTACCATCTGCAGAATATGTAGGCATCACTTTAGCCCGTTTGGTAAAATAATCCATAGCGACAAAAATATAGCCATGCCCCCCAACTAAACGAGGATTACATGTCATATAATTGATGCCCCATTTGGGAAAGGGACCAACGGTAATGACGGGGTGTAGGTGAGCAGGTGGGGCATGCATCTTGTGTTGGTAAATTTGGCATTTGTCACACTTGTGGACAGTAAGAATGTAGTCTTTGAAGATAGAAAACTAGAAATAACCAGCGCAGACGATTTTCTGAGCTATAGCGTAACCAGACATATGACCACCACATGCCGCCGAGTGGAAATCAATGAGAGCTCTTTCAGCTTCCTCAATCGTGAGGCATTCATGAAGAACAAAATCAACGTTGACACAGTATAAAGTATCACCAATAATACATGAGGGTTGGGAATGATGCCGAATCCTTGGACGATCATCCTTGGTCAACACAGACTGGAAGATGGAGGTTTGGAGATAAAAAATGATATCACCGTACCATGGATCAAGGGTGCTAATCAGGAAAAGGGTCTCATCTAGAAGCTGTTCATCTGCACCAACAATGAGAGCTTTGGAGGAAAGGGAACAAATCAATTCAACCAGAAACAAGTGACTTCTTAGATTTTGCCGTCGTGAATACCAAATCGAATTCTTGTAAGATAAGGATCCATTTAGAATAATTTCCCCCTAGAAACTGATGAGCTAGGATATAGGTCATAGGGTTGCATTCAGAAATCACTGTAGTCGTACATAAAAAAATATAGTGCGGAAAATGTTGAACAACCTGAACGGAAACCAAAGCCAACTTCTCGACATGTGCATAATGCATTTTGGTTTTGAGGAGATTACGACTAAGGTATTAGATCACATGTTCACCACCTTCATTCTCGTCTTGAACCAACACCATAACCATGGTGCTAGGGACTGTAGATAGGTAAAGGAAGTAATCTCTATAATAGTCCGATGGATGCAATAGAGGAGAATTTATGAGGACAGCCTTAAGATCATCAAAATATTTTTGGGCCACCTCATCCCATGCAATGGGCATTCCTTGTTTGAGCAACTGGATAAATCCTGTAGCTAGCCCATCATAGTTGGGCATAAAATGACATAGAAAGTTGCCATTTCCTTGCAGTCTCTGGTGTTGGTGTAATGAATATGGAGGGGGTAAATTTACAATGGCCTCAACTTTTAGTCGATCCAAGAAAATCCCATCCTTGGAAATGTTGAAGTTGAAGAGTCATCCTGATTCCACACAAAAAACAAATTTGCATGGATTTAAATGAATGTTATAGTGTCTGCAGCATAGAAAAATCTGTTGAAGATGGTTTGGGTGATCTTGGTGCTTACGAGAATGGGCAAGAAGGTCATCCAAGTAAGGATGGACAATGTTGTGAATATCATGAAATGCAAAGGACATTGCTCGTTGAAATGTGGTTCCAGCATTTTTGAGGCCAAGTGGGAGCTTCTTGTACGCGAACGTACCCCATGGGCAGATAAATGTTGTCTTCTCTTAGTCGGCCTATGCGATATTAATCTGGTTATAACCAGAAAAACTATCCATAAAGGAAATGTTCTCACTCCCAGTACATTCATCAATGATATGATCAATGAAGGGAGTAGGATAGTTATCTTTAGCACAGGCACGATTAAGATCTCAATAATCCATGCAAACACGGATCGTACCTTGTTTTTTAGTCAATGGGAGAATATTAGACACCTAGTCTGTAAGGTGGATGGGATAGATGAACGTAGCTTTGAAAAGCTTTTCGAATTCACCCTTAATGATAGCAACCTTCCTATGGTGCACCAAGCAAAGCCATTAGAGAACGGGCTTCACTTGTGGATACATTAGTATTTCATGCACGACAATGCTAGGATCGATGCCAGGAATTTCTTCGTAAGACCATGAAATCACATCACAAAATTCATGAAATAGATGAGTATATTTCTTGATCTCATCTAGAGAACAAGATACCCCAATATGAGCATGTTCAATGACACCAGGTTTGATAGAAATGTCAATTGGCATCGTTTGGGCAATATTACCCAAATTTCCTTCTAATCATACTTCATGAGTAACAATCGGTGAAGGAAATGGAGAATAGGACTCTTCAAAAGTGGTATACATGACCGCTGGGCGAGGCAGGAACGAGGAGCGATGATGGGTATTGATCCATGGTGGCTCCTTGAGAGACATGATTTCGATGATACCTTCATTGGCGAGGAAGGTCTTGGCTAAGGGATCATATGATTACAAAGTGCCAATCCATGGGGATGGAGAATACATATCGAGAGAGGTCTTTGACATATGAGAATCAGAGGATGCGGAGTTCAAAGATGAAACAATTTCCATGTAATTGACTTCGCTGAGACTAAGTGGTGTGAGCGCATCCCAAGCATCAAAAAGATCTGGGGTAGGTATGACCTAGGGATCAGATTTTACTAAGAACATGTTGACAGAGGTAGCATGAGGAGGTGGGAGTTGGAAAATTCCCATTACGGTAGAGTATTTGAAGAGACTTACCCTGACACTCCCATAGGTAGCACCAGAGTGCTTGATGTATGGAACATTTTCATCTAAGGAGGAAGAGGCAAAGAAAGATAGTTGATTGACAATGACAATCTTCCCTTGATGGGAGAAGTGGGTCATCCGAAACAAAGAGGAGGCCATGACATGCATGGTAGGAGTGCAACTTTGGCCGAGTAGAAGATTGTAATTGAGATTGGTGTCAACAATCTCTACTTTGACTTGCACTGTCTTGCCTTCCAGCGTGATGGCAAGGTTAGATAAGATGCCGAAGGGTTGCCAATCACACCCATTGAAAGCTTCCAAAGTGTTCGGAGACTAGTTCAGCGCAAAGGAACTAATAGCCTTCCAACATGCAGTTGACATGATGCACGTAGAAGCACCTTCATTAATGACAATGTGGAGGATGGTATTCTCGTTAATGATTACCTGAATAAGGAAGGCAATCTGCTGAGGGAGTCATGGAACATGGTTCTCCAGATCGAAGCATATCAAATTAGAATTGGTGGGATCGATGCCCCCAATAGTCGATAACAAAGATTTCCGCTGCGATGGGTAGCTTTGGAGTACCTAGAGAGCCAACATGGCTGATGGCACCTGAGCTAAATCTTCAACAATATTGTAGTGCTGAGTGGCTCGGGCATTGGGATTATACGAGGATTTCTATAGCACACCTCGAGAGGGTGGCCGCATAGTGGAATTAGGGTTAGGGCGATCAATTTGTAGAGGGCTAAAACTCGGGGTAGAAAAAGAAGATGAAACTTCTTTTTCTTTCCTAGCTGACAGAGCTGGAGTTTGATAATCTTTTGATCAGGTAGCCACCTTAATCAGTGTGCTCATCATGAACACTTGAGATCTAGAGGAAGCCATTGGGGGTTGGTCTACCATCTGAGTTTGCTGAGATGGAAATGGCTCTTTAAGGACAACAGGGGTCCCTTTGAGCAGGTGACTAACTTTGGATCATCATGGAAAATACTTAGTATAGTGATCCTCATTGCAAATGAGGTAGGGATACTTTGGTTTCCATTACAAAGGTTTGCCAGCAGACGATTTGGGGGGACCCTGTTTCAGGGCATCAACTTTAGATTTACCATTGCCTTTATTTTTCCCTTTTGAGGATTTGTCTGTTGCGGTAGACTGGATAATGTGGACCTCTGAGGTTTTACTAGGGCCTGGTGGATTTTGAGATGAAGTATTAGGAGCAGTATTCAAGACCAACTTCTGTTTGGAAGAAGTTTTAGAAGGGGTCTCAGATACTGAGCCAATAACTCCACCAATGGGAGGAACAAATGGTGACATTGATGTTGTAGAATCAGAAAATTGCCACAGAGCATTAGGTAGCAACTCGTGTAAGGTGCCAAACAGAGAGTAAACCAGATCCAAGTAATGGGCACACGAAATGGCTTTCTATTCGCTGATGCATCCACCCATAGCTATATCGTGAGAAATTGGGGCTATGAATGATTTGGTAAGCCATTCAGTGAGCAACTGATCAGCTATCTCGAACTTGATCAGGAGACAGCTACGTCTCCATTCATGGATATGATCAGAGATGTGTGTCACAGTGTCTTGCTTAAGCGATGTGAGAAAATAGCTACCAGTTTCATAATGAATCGACAGCTGAAAATGCTTGGCGAAATCCATGGCTAATGAATTGAAGTTATAGAAATTACTTCGAGGTAGCTTGATGTAGCATTTCACTGTGGCACCTATGAGGGTCAATTAGAAAAGACGAAGATGAATGGAATCGTCCACATATGAGTTTGACAAGCACCAGAGATGATATGTTATCACATGGGCCTAAGGATCTTATTTAGCTTTTCCATCAAACTTGTTGCAATCATTTGCTATCCTCGACGACACCAGAGGACAATATGGCAAATGAAGGATCAAATCATTCGTAAGGCTTGATACATCTAGAAACTCCAGTGTAGCCAAGAAAGGTAATTGGGTGTTAAAAGGCATGGGAGGTCAATAAGTAGGCCCATAAGGAGGAGCCCATCCCTTCTGGTAATGATTTTGGCCACATAGTGGGGGATTTTGGCCATATGGCATCTGAGGTTGCCCCCATTGCAGATTAGCTTAACCAGAGGGAGGATTCAAACCTTGAATACCTTGAAACTATCTAGGCATAGGTTGTTGATAGGAAATGTATGGTTTAAAAGGCTGTTGAGCCTATTGACCTTGGACATATGGATATGGGACTTGTTTCTTGGAACATATGGCTATTGGGCCTGTTGTCCCTTAACAAGAGGGTTCTAGACCTGTAGTCCTTAGACATAAGGATGATACACTTGTTTCCCTTGGATGTAGGGGTTTTGTACCTAGTTCCCTTAGCCGACAGGATTCTAAACCTATTGACCCTAGACAAGATGATTCTGCACCCGCTACTACAGGTTTTGACCTTGACCCTGTCCCTCCAAGGGTTGACCTAGTTGATATGTATACAAGGGTTGTTGCTACGCTAGTTGGTTTTGTTGTTGCAAAAGTTGACCTTGTAGTTGCAAAATTTGTCCCTAGGTTTGAAGAGGTTTCCCTTGCGAGGGTATGGGTTGAGAGGTAAGAAGAACATATTGCATTTCCTGCTACGTGGCCTGCTACAACTGTCAGAAGGATTGGCCTTGCCTTTGTTGTAGGAGACTTTGTTGTAAGATAATATACCCTTGAATTTCTATGGAAAGCCCTTGTTGCAAGGAAGGTTTCCCTTGTGGTAACAAAGGCTACCCTGGTTGTTGTAAATGCTATCCCTTTTGTTGCATGGGTACTTGAATAGTGCCCGAGAAATTTCTAAACTGAATCTAGTCGTAGCCTGGTTGAATGTACTACCCAGATTGGAGGGTGTAAGGATGATTAACCAATCCTTGAGAACCATATGGAACGTAAGGATTTTGGTATTATACTTGAGCCCCATAGGGCTATTGCTACTAAACATTGCTTGATCCAAACAGACCACCAGGATTCTAAATCTATTGGTATTGGGCATTGCTTAACCCAGTAGGGCCAGCAGGGTTATAGATAATACCAGAAGAGGGCTGGTTTATACCAAGCATGTGAGATTGTGAACTTCTCACATTAGTGGCACTTAAGACCATAGAGAAATTCAGGTTCTAACCCCCGGCCGGTGGCATAATCTAGCCACTGGCTAATGGGACAGAAGGACTCACAGAAAGAATATTTGAAACCACTGGTTGTGAATGACGTGTAACTGGGATTGATGATACAAGAGTATTCGGGATGGTGGGTCACCGAGACTGAAGTAACAACTGGTTGCGAGGTTGTGTTTGTGACGAACAGACCTAGCATAGGCCTGACACTTGATGCCCAAATAGGATTATGGTAGAGTGATGAGGCACAAGCTGTGCCTGAAACTAAGTGCCCTAAGGACACATAGCCACATGGCAAGCTGGTTGGAATACCGTCTGAATAAAGGAAGCCCTCAGGGGGAAACTATAACTCCAGTTCTCCCCCATCAATAGTGTGTGGAGTAGAAACTTCAGACTCATCTGGAGAAGTGACTGGAGCATCGCCTTTGGTTTCCATGTCTAAAAACAAATGACGACGAATGGCCGAACATGTACTGGGGGATAATTCTGAAGGAACACCTGGTTGGTCGTACAAACTATAAGGATGCTACGATGATATCTCAACAACATCAAACAGAGGGTTTGGAGGATAGATAACTAGTCCAAGCTGACTGTCAATGGTCAACGAGTTGTCTAGAGTTCGAATGGGATTATCTGGAGATTCCGGGCCAAGATCAACAAATGATCCAGAATCAAAAGTAGACGGAGGACGAGATGACAATGGTTGAACACTGAAAAAAATTGCAAGTTCAACATTTTGGTCCTCAAGTGACTCTGATAACTCAAGAAACGACTCCTCAGACAATCTTTCATATGGAGGAGAGGAAGAGGAAATGGGTGAACCATATGGTTCATCCATGATGATCTTGTCTTAGTTGATAGAACAAATAACTTTAGGGCATTAAAATGTCCTTTTAGAGGAACTCACGGTTTGGTCAAAAAGATTAACAAGATTTTTTGGATCATGGGCAATCAATTATTAAGATGCATAAAGGACTGATGTTCTTTCATTTTTTAAGAATCGAGAAAGAAACAAATATGATTGTATCACTTTCGATAGGAAACGAGCTTGAAAAGACAAGTTCTTGAATGATATTTTTAGTTTAATGAGTCAAAAAGATCGAATGACTACTCTGGATGATCTAGGTAAATATGATTACCAAGAAACCATGAACTATAGAATACCTCCTAAGAAACCAAGAAGTACGAGAAGGCAATCTGCTCGAATGTTGTGTTCAATGTATCATGTTCGCAAGGTGGTTGAATCAACTTCCTAAGGATAAAAGGATTCTAGCCTAGTAGGGTCTTATGTTATATACTCAATGGTACAGGGAGCACAAATCCATGCTAGCACTATCTAAGGCTGAAGCTAAGGACAACTGCTAGGTTTACAGATGTTGGAACACATCTCTAGCCTAGACCTTCTAGATATGATCATTAATTTCAAATGCACCTTAGGTTAATTGAATTCATTTTGGAGTTGATCTTGAGTTAAGTTTCAATTTTTAGGTCTTACCGATGCTACTTGAAAAACCTAAAATGCAACTAAATGGGACAAGGCCCTTTTAATTCGATGAAATTCCTACACTAGAGAGGGTAGAAACTACTCAATCAAACGAAAACAATTAAGCAAATGAAAATGAAAAGATCTCTCACTACTTCACTTTTTCAAAAATAAACTAATGAAAAAAAAAAATCTTCCTTTTTCAAATGCTGGTGCAATTCTAGTTTTTAAGAGATGCAAATCATAATGATGCAATCAAGCTAGAATTCAATACTTTCTTATGAAACAACGAGACCAACTTTTCACATACAACCTTTCAATGAAAAGTTTTTCAAGACTATGAGCTCTTTAAGCAGATGAAAAGATGAAAAGAGAAGTTCATTCAGATCAATGAAACACCGCCTTTACCAAACATAAGACCAACAATGTAATCTATGCTAGAAAAAGACGTTCAAGATAGTAAATGAAACCTTTTTCAAACTTGTGAAAAAAGAGGTCAAAGTCGCAAAAGGACCAAAAAACAAATGCAAGGAACAAATACACCCACACTCAGACTTGAGGGATCCACAAGTTGTTGAATGGGCAACTAGCTAGATGCCTTAGTGCCACTGGCCACTCAATGACTCAATTAGTCAAACAACAAGATGACAAGCCAACAAGAAAGCAAAATCAAATGAAAAGTAGCTTCCTAATCAGGGAGAAACTAGTAAAAAAGGCTCATAAGGTCAAAAAAACAAGAGCATATCACACTGGCCACGATTGGGGTCCAACCCTAATCTTCACTTATAGGGATCAGCGTGACTGCCTAACTGACAACATGCACCAGTGGCTTGTCAGTGCAACTGTTCCTCCGCAATTCGCTTTGGTCAGCGTGAATGTCAGCCGATTAAACATGTTGTCTGACGGAACTAAGGAAAAACAAAAAAAAATCAAAATAGGGACTAAATTTGCTACTATGAATTTCAGACATAAGCCAGTAAGTAGGAGAAATGGAAGAGAACTAAAGGGAAAATTTGAAAGTAGAAAAGTTCTCACAAAATCATGAAATAAAAAACAAGCAAAAGATGGGATCTCCCCAACGGAGTCACCAATTTGTGGTGAAGTAAAATTATAAGTGCGGACATGAAAAAATTTCTCTAGCTCGATAATGGTTCTAGCCACAACAGATACATTCTATGGAATATTTCCTTAGGTTAGAATCAATTAAGAGGGCCTACATCTTGGTCACTTATCCTGCTTGATGATGTCCTCGCTTTCTTGCTCCAACAATCTCTCGCTTCCTTCTTCAAGCTCCCGAAACAAGTAAACAACAACAAGACACAAACATAATAATAGAAAAATTGCAATTCAACCTACTTAATAAGTCAAGAAGCATTAAGACAGGAATATGTAATATTACAAAACATGCAGGGAATCAATCGATATTGCATATATTAATATCAAAGAGAGATTACAACCATTTGCCTTGACGTTGTAGTCTTACTCTGACAAGACTGGGTTCCCACACACTTTTGCTATCATTCCATGATGGCTTCAAACAACAATAGGTTAAAGGCTCTTCCCTTTAGACTTCACTCCAAACCAAACACACTTCTCCCTCACACAACTAGATGACTACAACTAGTAATATCTTGCTTGTCTAATCAAAATAGTATACTCACACTCAGCCAAAAATATAATTATGGAACCACATCAAGGGATAATTCCTTCTCCCATGAGAATAGGATCCATCTCCCAAGCCCAAGTTGTCATCCTCGACCCCATCTGGCCAAACCATTTAGCAGACTTCCGTTACGAAGCTTCTAGACCTGGAGGCTTCAACTCTAATTTAAAACAATTTCCATAATAGGACTGATGTGACTAAAACACAGCTCAGTTACACCGATCGGTGTGGGGGATAGTGCTAATCTTTGCACATCGGTGCGGGGAAGACAAAGGTCATTAGTGCTGGTCTTGTAAACTGGGAAAAATAGAAGTTTCAAGGGAAATGGTGCAAAAGGGAAATGATCTTCTCATGAAGAGGGGCATAATGGGAGTTTCTTGATGAAAGAAAAGCATGCAAGGTTCACTGTAGAAGTCCTCCAGGATCAACGAATGTGGAGTAGAGGGATAGCGACAAAATTTTCTATACTAGGGGCTAGGGGGCATATCGTGAAGGCAATGTGATAAATTGATAGGGGAACCCCCAATGTTTTTGATAAAGGGATTAGGGGCCATTATCACAACCAATAAGCCTTTAATCCATACCCACTAAATTCCCTATCCCCTTAACCCCTAAGCTATAGTCCCTTATCCCCTATACTTATAACTCATAACCCATTAACCCCTTGATCCCTTAAAGCCTAAGCCACTAACCCCTTAACCCTTAACCCCTAAATTATAATCCCTAAACCACCCTTAACTATCACAATAATGTTACTTTTGGAGGAAGTTTTGGACAATTATCCAAAAATTTATTTGAATTAGACTTTTAGAGGTAGATTTCAAATGATTGTCTCTAAATGTTGAATTGTCATGAAATTTCAGGGAGGGAGATATTTTGGTATATTGAATAGGACAGGGAGACATAAGGGTATCATGGATGAGTAGAGGTGATAGGTTTATTGAGATCCATAATATAAGCATCATAGAATGAGAAGGGACTTTAGAACCTCATGCCATAGGGGCTACAAGGCCTAGAGGGAAGGCAACAAGAGCAATCATTGGAAATAATATTGAGAGGCGGGGGGTGAATTAGTATTAGCAAGTCAATAATATTTCATTTCCATATTCTAATTCATATATGATACTGCAGTTAATGAAACTTGTGTGTATATGCAACTGTATATAAGGAAACTAGCGTATACCCTGTAAACTTATAATTTAGTTAATTCTTCATAAGTTGATCTTTAATCTATGCATTAGTAACATATAAAAAGTAACCAAGAGCAGGAAGAATAGAACAGATAGTCACACACATCAACACAAGATCTAAGGTGGACACCCAGTGTGGGTGTAAACCACCTACTGCAATCGTCTTTATCTTTCTTTTACTAAGAAACTTCTTTTTACAATATTTTGTAAGGGTGCTGTCTTATACCAGTACGCAGGCTTCTACATGTAGAAGGCTACAACCTTCTCTCGTTCTCCAGCTTCTCTTGGAAGGGAGCTACAACTCCCTAGGTCTTGTACTAGATGATGTACTAGTATGTAGCTGCTGATCTACAGAAGGCTACAACCTTCTCTTTTCTTCCAGGGACCACATTTCATAAATTTTCAGACTCGATCCATTAATAACATCAATCAAATGTCAAATATATCTGCATCAACCAATCCCCTTTGCACAAACCAAAAACTAAATCAAATAATGACTTCTCTGAATGTTGTAACTAGAATATAGTAACAATAACCAGAACCCAAGCTAGAACCCAGAACACCGCAACAACAATCAGAAGTAGCTAAAGCATATTTTATGAGATGCATGCTACTTCAACTTGATGAACCTGCATGCATACACATTTGTATCAAGGAAAACATGTGTATATGCACTTTTGAAATGCCAAACCGGCGTGTATATGTGACTTTGCTATAAGTAACCTGAGTATAGATCTATAAATGATGATTTAACCTTTACAATTATTCAGACATCAGATATACCCAGATCATCATATTTACAAATTACAACATGCGCCAATTATTAAGATAAAAGATCAAAAGCACACAAAAATACTTCTCTTCAAGCCTTAATATCTTGACCCATCAATAGAACTTATCCTTCATTAAGTGCTTAGGTTCATCCTTGATTCAGATCTAGCTGTGCACCATAACCCAATACCCTGTAATCTAGATCTTTCTCTTCATTAGATATGCAATTCGTAAGTGACTTTGCCTAACGATCTTCTCCTCCTCTTATAGTCTTAGGCCTTGCTCAGTACCATGGTCCACAACCACTTAGAATCAATACCTTGGACCAAATACATAGGGTCAACACTTCAGACAAGATATATTGGATCAATACCATCGATCACAATACCATGGTCCAAATACCATGTTCCAAAAAACAATTTTCCAACTTGTACGCACCTTTCCTTTCGTGAAAGCGCATGTGTACACTCATACACACCTTTTGGTCTATGAACCCATGTGTACATGCGGCTTGGTCGATGGGAACCTACATATACCTTTCTCTCTTCATTCTGTGAGTCTGAACTGTGATCTGTCATTTGTGAGAGTTGCCATCAAGGACAACACCTGTGTCATAGTTCCAAATATGTGTTATAATGCCAACAATCTACCCCTTTGGACTTGATGGAAACCCTAAGTCACTCTCCCCCTTTGTGATCAACGAAAAAGGGTTATGCTCCCCCTGAGTACATGCTGAATTATTTGATATGCTGAAGTGTGCCATCCATGCTCCCCCTGACTGTAAGCAAGGTCTACAAAAAGATGTTATACAAGAAGAACATGACTCTATACATCATAAATGACCTTCCTATCACCAAAGACTCATACATACATCCATCTCCCAACCAAGTATGGACATACCAAATGTTTATACATGACAGAATAACAACATTACATCATCCATCCCATGCATAGTGGGGAAACAAAATAGGTCGTTACATGACCTTGATAATAAAAGATATACAAGACATAGAGACCAAATATCTAAAACAAGACCATGATAGTCATCAGCAATATCTGTCAATCATGATCTAGACTAGCAACCATGATCTCCCCATGAACCTGTTCCACTTGAAATAAAACAACTGTGAATTTGTACCAAGATCTTCTAAGGTAATGCCAACAATGCATTATTATAAGTATATGCTCCCCCTGAACCTATGCTAGATGATCACTGTCAGACCCATATCATACACTTTTCATCCTAAGATTGGCCCACCGTTTTTCTTCAAATCATCATATACACGATTGTGTCCGTAGAAACTGGCGTATGTACGTCGATGTACGACCACGTTTCTCTGAAATAGATAAGTTTCAACAGCAAGATGATGCATCAACTACTCCCAGCTTCTGTCTGAGATATTCAAATGTCTCTCTAGGTAGTGGTTTGGTGAATATATTAGCAACCTGTTCTTTGGAGGGAACATACTCCAATTTGACCTTTTGTTCAAGCACTTGTTCACGAAGAAAATGATATTTGATAGGTATGTGCTTGGTCTTGAATACATAACTGGATTCTTTGAAATACTGATTGCACTTGTATTATCACATAGAATGGATATGGGTTTAGTACATGTGATCTGAATATCTCACAATGTTTGTAGCATCCAAAGGAGTTGTGTGCAGCAAGATGCAGTAGCCACATATTTTGCTTCAGCTGTAGGTAATGCAATTGAACTTTGTTTCTTGCTGAACCAAGATACTACTATGGAACCCATATAAAATGCACCACCACTAGTGATTTTTCTGTCATCGACGCTTCCTGCCCAATTTGCATCTGTATATGCATGAAGTGTAAGATCTGTATCCCTAAGATACCATAAACCAAAATTCTGAGTTCCTTGAAGATATTTGAAAATTCTTTTGACTGCTTGAAGGTGTGATTCCTTTGGATTTGCTTGGAATCTTCCAACTATTACCACTGCATGCATGATGTCTGGTCGGGTACCTGTTAGATAAATAATACTGCCAATCATGGATCTATAGGTAGGTTGATTTACTTTTGTTGATTCAGCATTTGAGCTCAGACTACATCCTATTACCATAGGGGTAAGTACTAGTTTATAATCTTCCATGCCATATTTTTTCAATATCTGCTTGAGGTACTTGATTTGTGATAGAAAAATACCATCTTTATTTTGTTGAACTTGTAAACCAAGAAAATATGTGAGCTCACCAAGAAGGGACATTTCAAATTCTTTCTGCATTACCAAAGCAAAATTTTGACTCATGGCTTCTTCATTGCTACCAAAAATGATATGATCAACATACACAACAATTATTAGCAATTTATCATTGTCAATCTTTGTATATAGATTGTTATCAGTTGATCCTTTAGAAAAACCTTGTTGATGGAGGTATTTGTCAAGATAGTAATACTAGGCCCTTGGAGCTTTTTTTAGACCATAGAGAGCCTTTCTGACTCTGCATACAAGTTTTGGATCATTTCCAAGGATGAATCCACCTGGTTGCTCAATATATACTTCTTCTTCTAAGTCTCCATTAAGAAAGGAAGATTTTATATCCATTTGTTATACTTCAAAGTTCTGAAAGCTAGAAAGAGAAAGGAACATTCTTATGGCTTCAAGTCTAGCAACAGGTGCAAAAGTTTCTTCAAAATCTATACCTTCTTGTTGAGAATATCCTTTACAAACAAGTCTAACCTTGCATCTAATAACTTCTCCATTTTCATTCATCTTGTTTTTGAATATCCATTTGGTTCCTATGATATTCTTATCATGAGGTCTAGGAACTAATTCCAAAGTATTGTTCTTTTAAATTTGCTGAAGCTCTTCATTCATGGCCTTGTCCCAACATTCATCTTTGCATGCTTCATGTACATTTTGAGGTTCAATGGTGGAAAGCAATTCTAGATAGCTTGAAGCTTCTGTAATAGTTCTTGTTGTCTCCACACCTACCTCTTTCTATCCCAAAATTTGAGTCTCTGCATGATTTTTCTCAACATAGCTAGATGGAGTCTTTTCTTCTACTGTTATCTGTCCTTATGGTGCTTCATTGCTTTCTTCTTCAGAATTATTTTGGTTTGATTTGGAAGGATAATTCTCATCTTCTTCATAATCTTCGATTTTCACCTGCTTTGGATTTTGGCCTACTTCATCAACCACAACATCAATACTTTCAACAATTTTCCCTAGTTTTTTATTATAACACTTATATCCTTTACTTTGGGAAGAGTAACCAAGGAGAATGCCTTCATTTGCTCTAGGTTCAAACTTGCCAAGTTTTTCATTAGTCCTTTCCATGTAACATTTTCTTCCAAAAACTTTGAAGTATTTCACAGTAGGAGTCTTACCATACCAAAGTTCATGTGGAGTTTGAGTGCTGTTTACACGAACATTTGTTTTGATGAGAATAGTGACGACAGAAAATGCAGCTTCACCCCTGAAGGTTGTAGGAGTTCCAAACTCATCTAGCATGGCATAAGCCATTTGTTGAATATTTCTATTCATCCTTTATACCACTCCATTTTTGTTAGGTGTCCTTGCGGTAGAAGATTTGCCTTTTTATTCCATGTTCTTCACAAATGTTGAAGAATTCATCTGAGGTAAATTCCCCTCCTCGATCAGACCTGAGGCATTTGATTTTGCGATCTGATTCATTTTCAACCAATGCTTAGAAGGATTTGAACTTTTCAAATGCTTCCTCTTTATGATTTAGAAGTTCTATCCAACACATTCTAGAAAAGTCATCAATGAACAATATAAAGTATTCTTCTCCACGAGGTGAGTTTTTCCTTGATGGACTAGATAAATCAGTATGAACAAGTTCAAGAGGCTTACTAGCTTATCCTTCCTTCTCAGGGAAATGAGCTCTGGTTTGCTTACCAAATTGACATGATTTGCATATTGTATTTTCTGGAATGTTGATATCTGGAAGATCACGAATAGCCTTGAGCATGCTTTTCTTATTTGAGGGAAGCTTAGATGCCCCAATCTTCTGTGCCATAGCCAGTGTTCATCATTTTTTCTTAGGTAGCACTATTGTTGTCCTCCCTTGAGTACGTATAGATTATTTGGAGTTCTTACACATTTGATCACTATTTATCCTGTATCAAGCTCATGAACAACACATCCATTTGATCGAAATACTACATCATTTCCTTGATCACACATTTGACTGACACTCAATAGATTATTCTTTAGACTATCAACATACATATCATTCACGGCTTCAACATTTTATTTTAAGAGAATAGATCCTTCACCTTTTATGTCTGCAGGAGTGTCATTTCCAAATGAGATCTTCTTTTCTTTTTCTAAGGAATTATATTACTAAAATTTTTCTTTATCACCTATCATGTGTTTCGAGCACCCACTGTTGATGTACCACTAATTTTCTTGTCCTTCTACATACAAGGCTATACCACATCTTTCTATTTGTGGTTCTTTCTTTCTCCATGTTTTGGGACCTAATGAAGTTTTCTCCTTCTCAGATGTTTGCCAAAATTTACTCCTTTATTCAGAATCTTCATGACCAATATTGTTACAGATAGAGCATTCTATTTCATTTTCAAGAGTGGAAAAGTTATTGTAGGTCCTTTTCATGATCCCAGTCACATTCATTTGATTTCGTGCTTCTCTAGTCATGATGGTCTTGTAAGCAACACATTGAGTAGCTTTGTGTCTAAAGTTATGACATGAAAAACATTGGCCATTAAAGAAATTCCTGGGATTATCGAACCCACTGACCTGATGATTGTAGTTTCCATTGACATTCATTCTTGAAGCAAATTGAGTATGATTTACCTTAGGTTGGTTGTAGCTCCTATTCATCCTTGAAGTAGATTGACCGTGATTCACCTGGTGATCTACCTTATGCCTTTGCTAACAATTGTCAAACTGTTCACTTCTCGTTGCTGCATCAAGATAGCTTTTGGAGGTTGATGGCTTATGTGCTTGAGATGCTTCTTCAGTATATCGAAGATCTGTCTTATCAGAGGAGAATGTTTCACTTTGATAATTTCATCTAAAGTTTCTGATCCTTTAGCAAATCTGAGATTGAGAGCTTTGGTTTTCTCAATATCCTTTCTTAGACCCACAATTTCACATTCTAATTTTTCATTGTGATTTTCACTTTTAGTAAGTTGGAATGTTAGAGTATCTATAATCATATTCTTTTCTTCTAAACAAATTTTCAGTTTAGAAATTTCTTCATAAAGACCATCTTTATCTAAAGCATCCAAGCAATCATCATCTTCAAAATCCATCAGAAGTCTATAGTCATTACCATGTTCATCTTCATCACTATTTGATAAGCCATCACTATCTTCATGTGTATAATGGCTCTTCTTGCTTACATTATGTTTTCTATTGCGTTTTTATGATTCCTTACCTTTATCAAGCTTATCTTTATGAGGAAATTTGGCCGCATAATGATCGACTCTTCCACAAGAAAACCATTTGAAAGGTAGCTTACCTCTAAATCTTCCAAAACCTCGTTGAAGGCTCTTGAAAAAGTTTGCTTCTTCCTCTCCTTCTGAAATATGTCCTGATTCATTGAGATATTCTCTTTCTGAAGATTTGAATGTGGCTTCTCTCATATCTGATGGACCCCCTTTTCTCATTTCGAAAGCAGTTAGGATTCCGTGCAACTGTGTCATAGTAATACTCTAAAGATTCTGCTTTTCCTCTATGGAAGAAACTTTTGATTCAAACTTAGAAGCCAAGGATATTAAAACCTTTTCAACTACGGTAACTTCTTTTTTCTCTTCACCCAAGTTTTTCATGCGATTAACAATCTCATCTATACGTAAGAAGTAATTAGCTATACATTCATCATTGTGCATTTTGAGAGTTTCATATTGAATTCTGAGAGATTGTGGTTTTGCACGTTTTACCTGATCGTCTCCTTCATAGCTTAGAACGATCTTGTCCCATATTTCTTCAGTGGTTTTGAGCTGCATAACCTTGACAAGTTCTGATTGTGACAGACTCCCCAATAATGTATTGACAACCTTGGCATTTGTTTCATACGGCCTTTTACTTGCCGTATTTGTAGGAATTGTTGATGGAAATGTGTATGCTCCTTCCATGATTTCCCAAATATCTGTTCCAAGAGATTGAAGATAGGCTATGGTTCTTACCTTCCAATAGATGAAGTTGCTCCCATCAAAGATTGGAGGTCTAATGGATCCCTTGCTTTCGTAGGTACTCATGATGATAGATCTTCCTTCAAAAGATCAATATTCTTCTGAAGGACCTAGCTTGATACCAATTGTTGGAAATAATACTGAGAGGGGGGGGAGTGAATCAGTATTAGCAAGTCAATAATATTTCATTTCCATATTCTGGTTCATATATGCTACTTCAGTTAATGAAACTTGCATGTATACGCAACTGTATATAAGGAAACTAGCGTATACCTTGTAAACTTATAATTTAGTTAATTCTTCATAAGTTGATATTTAATCTATGCATCAAAAGCATATAAATAGTAACCAGGAAGAGTAAAAACATAATAAATAGTCACACACATGAACACAATATATATGGTGGAAACCCAATGTGGGTGAAAACCACCTACTGCAATCGTCTCTATCTTTCTGTTAATAAGAAACTTTTTTTTACAATATTTTTCACTGGTGCAGTCTTATACCAGTACGCAGGCTTCTACCTACAAAAGGCTACAAACTTCTCTCGTTCCCTAGCTTCTCCTAGAAAGGAGCTAAAACCCCCTAGCTCTTGTACTAGCTGATGTACTAGTACGTAGGTGTTCACCTATAGAAGAATACAACCTTCTCTTTTCTTCCAGGGACCACGTTTCATAAATTTTCAAATTGGATCCATCAATAACATCCATCAAACGTCAAATATATCTGCATCAACCAATCTCCTTTGCACCAACCAAAAATTGAATCAAATAATCACTTCTCTGAATGTTGTAACCGGAATATAGTAACAATAACCATAACCTAAGCCAGAACCTAGAACACTGCAACAACAATCAGATGTAGCTAAAGCATATTTTATGAGATGTACACTACCTGAATGTGACAAACCTGCGTGCATACGCATTTGTATCAAGGAAAACCTACATATATGCACTTTTTAAATGCCAAACCGGTGTGTATACGTGCCTATGCTATAAGGAACCTACATACAAATATGTAAATGATGATTTAACCTTTACAATTATTCAAACATAAAATATACCCAGATCATCATATTTACAGATTACGACATGCTCCAATTATTAAGGTAGAAGATCAAAACCACACAAAGATACTTCTCTTCAAGCCTTAAGATGTTGATCCATCAATAGAACTTATCCTTCATCAAGTGCTTAGGTTTATCTTTGATTCAGATCCAACTGTGCACCATAACCCAATGAACTATAATCTAGATCTTGCTCTTCCTTAGATATGCAATTCGTGAGTGACTTTGCATAATGATCTTCTCCTCCTTTTATAGTCTTAGGCCTTGCTCAATACCATGGTCCAAAACCACTTAGAATCAATACCTTGGACCAAATACCTGGGATCAACACATTGGACAAGATATCTTGGACCAATACCATGGATCGCAATACCATGGTCCAAATACCAAGCACCAAAAACACGTTTTCCAACATGTATGTGCCTTTCCTTTTGTTAAAGTGTGTGTTTACGCTCATATCCACCTTTTGGTCTGCAAACCTGTGTATACCTTTCTTTCTTCATTCTATGAGCCTGAATTGTGATCTGTCATCTGTGAGAGTTGCCATCAAGGATAACACTTATGTCATAGCACCAATTCTGTGTCATAATGCCAACAACAATTGATATGGGTACTTTCAATAGTTGTGAGAAGGGGATTAGGAGACCCATTATCACAGCCCATAAGCCCTTAACCCATAATCACTAAATTACCTATATGATGAACACCAAATCCATAATCCTTTAACCCCTACAATCATAACTTATAACCAATTAAACCCTTGATCCCATAAACCATAAGCGACTAACCCCTAACTTAGAATATTTGAACCCTTTATGCCCTAATGCTTTTCTTCTTAAACATTGAGCTTTAACCCTTAACCCCTAAACCCTAAACCCCTAAACCCCTAACCCCTTAACTCATTGACACCTAAATCCATTCACCCTTTAGAACTTAACCCCTAAATCCCTTGACACCTAAGCCATTAACCACTAAGCGATTAACCTATAACTCCTAAACCCCCTAGACCTTAAAACCTTGGCCCTCAACCCATTAACCCCTAAACCCCCTAAGCCCCCAATCTTTAATTTTTACCCTTAACCGCTTAGCTCCTAAAAACCCTAAGCCTTTGTCCCAAACCATAGATTCTTCAACAGTAATATGCCTGGTCATATTAGGTTTTTATCCACTATCCCCTACAAATATAACCTCCAAGCACTACTAGAGTCCAAGGAAAAGAGCCAGAAGGTCCCAAACTTTGATATACATTTTATGGACAATCACATTTAATCAAAATATCCTCCACATATTTTCTTTCAAAGGGAAACAAAATGGTATTATAATGTCCACAAATGCATCTAATTTCATAGGAATAAATTAAGACTCGTATCGATGAACAATCCAACGTAATTCATATCCACTAAAAAAAAAGAGGATATAAGGATATTCCTCTAGTTGTCATCATCCTTTAACACTGGACTATTCTCTTATGAAATGTATGTGTAACAATCCCATACAAGTCTACAATATTTCTTAAAGGTTATGTGTACAACATGCTCAAAACAAAATTTAAAATCCCTTAGTTTGCTCCAACTCTATTCAAAACTGACAAAAGAAGTCCTCAAATACATTAATGGTGCAATATTCAACCTATCCATATCTAGATTCATCCACTTTTGACCCCATTTTTTGTGCCTTCAATACAAATCTGAATGAGGTTGTCTTACAATTGGATATTCATTTTGCATCTCTTGGGAATGCCACCTTGTTCTTTAAGAATGGATTCCTTATAAATAACATTACACTAATTGTAACAACACTAGTTAAAAACTCATGTGAAATATATAAGGCCACAATGATGGTACACATATTCCAAGCTGAATGATGGGAAGTACATCCTAGGGGGTGTTCATTTGGTTGTTTATGGCTAAGGAGATTAGCAAAGGAAATGGCTAAGGATTTGGAAAGGAGAAATGGCATTTTTTGCACAATTTTTATCAAAATAATGTAAATTAGGAGAAAAAGGAGGTGAAAGGTCATAGGTTGTAAGTGAGGAGGAAAATGAGGTAAAATAATGGAAAATGAAGAACATAGAGGCCTCATTGATAAAAAAGCTTATGAGGATCAGTGGGCAGGACTTGGTCTGTTCATGTTGGAGCTCTCTCTCTCATTATGCTCTCTCTCATACTCATTGAAACTTATAGTTTTCATAGAGCACTCTTGGAGGGTTGGGAATACTTCGATTCTTGGATCAAGAAGGCAAAGGAAGAATAAGAAAGTGTAAGAGGCAATTGAGATTAACAACTACAATAATTGTGCTTGCAGGTAGCAAGTTGCATGTATGTTTTTCTCACTAGTTGTGGAATGAATGGAACATGCATGTGGTTTCTTGGTTATGATATGTCACTAGCATGGAGGATTGCCTACGTTGATAACAAATTTTCCTAGCCTTTCTATTTTTTGGATAACCATGAATTTTGTGGGTTTAATTTCATTGTCTTTTTTGGTTGGTTCTCATGTTTCCTTAGAGGGTTGAGTTATTAGTTCCTCGATGCCTTGGATGGAAAAATGATCTAGAAGCCGTGTAATGACTTGGGTTGAGTTACTAATCCCATAGCGTTGGTTGGACAAATGATCTGGAATACCTATAATAACTTGGGTTGACTTACTAGTCCTAGAAACCTTAGTTGGATAGATTCTTTAGAAGCCCTTGGTTGGTTGAGTTACTATTCCTGGATGCCTTAGTTGGAAAAATGATATGGAAGCCCAGTAAAAGTTGTGGGTCAAGTTATAGTCTTGGAAGCCTTGGCTGGACACTCTACAACCCAGTGGTAGCCATGGGTTGAGTTACTATTCTTGGGAGTGAGGTTGGAACAAATTCTCTGGAGCCCTGGAATGCTGGGATGGAGAACAATTTGATGATGTTTTTGTGATGTCCGACAGTGAGGTGGAATCATTGTTTGATCGGTTGAGGTGGATTGGCTCTTGAAGCCCCGGATGAGTTTTGATTGACATTCTCTATGATATCCCACATTCATGCTTAGAATATGTCGTTGGGGTGAATAGATGAAGGGATATTTGTCTTAGCCATTCTACATCTAGTTGCAAGGTGGAATTCCCATCCCGGATTTGGATTTTGCATCAATAAGAAAAGGTTATTTCTCCTTGTATCTACATGAGCATTATGATTGATTATATGTGCTTTATATAGCAAGGATTTCATTGGTATTTTTGTGCTCAATATGTTGGTTATGTATGTATTTTATGACAACAATTATGAATAACTCTTATCATGTTCTTACTTGTTATTGAATGATAAATGTAACTATGACCTAGTGGATGAAGTGGCAACTAATGTGATAAGGAGACCATTCTTCATAGAAAAACTCAGATAATTATGAGACCCTTAAGCTCAAATCTCTTATTTACACTTGTAGGTTGCATATTTACTAGGTGTTTGACAAAATGGCTATCATGGTTAAGCTTGTTTAGGTCAAGCCCTTGATAAAGTTTTCCATTAGAGTCCTTTCGTTGGTGTCATTTAATGTCTTAGAGAGTCTCATCAAGTTCTAGGCATTAGTTTGGAGACTAGCCCTGAAAAACTGGCTTAAATCTCATAGTCTTTGGCACAAAACTCACTGATAGAGATTACAGACTCTCCCTAGTTGGCATTGTGTGAGTGACTATAGGTAAACAATCTCGTGCATGCCTTTTCAAGGGAGCAACTCTGGGTTTAATTTGTGTAAACATTAGGTTAACTCAGGGGTTGGGTAGTTGGAGTGGTTGATTAGCTCATGGCGGTCCTGAAGCACGTGGGGGAGGTATGTGTGTTGTGTTTCCATTGATTCCATTTCCTTAAGGTTACCTAGGAGGTTGAATCATATCATAGTATCCTCTCATCACATGTTTACCTCGGCTGGTGAGTTGCTTGGGTATATGTGGGGGGAGGCTATTACACTAATACTCTCAACATATGTGGGACTTAAAGAGAAATTAAGATGAGAAAAAATAGGTCAAACTCAAATTTATTGTCAAACATAGGTCAAACATATTTAAAAAATTAGAAAGTCTACATATGTAATTATTACACTGTTGGATGGTTCTGGATTAACTCTAGTAGTTTATTCCCCCAACTCCATGATAGATTTTCATTGCATTAATTATTGGACAATTGCTTTCAATTTTTCAAGTTTCGTTTCTTTTTCTCTAGATTTCTCTTATGATTCATGGAATTGAAGTTGATTGGGGAACCCCCAATATTTTTGATAAGGGTATTAGGGGCTCCCTTACACGACCCATAAACCCTAATGGATTTAAGTCCTTAGCCAAGGGGGCTCAAGGGTGTAGTTATAGGGGCATTGGGACAAAATTTGGGTTTCATAAGATTAGGATAATTTGAATGGTATGACAAAAAATGTTGGAGGGGTACCTTGTTATGTATTAAATGGGACAAAGTGAGGTCCAACCATGATATAGTAAGATATATAATCCACGGTTTAGAGAATGAGAAGTAAACTTAGGACCTAATTTCATATAGGCTAACAGGACTAAATGGAATGCAATGAGAGAAATTGGCAAGGGAACCCCCAATAGTGTTTATAAGGGGATTAGGGGCATGATTATCACAACTCATAAGCCCTTATCCCAAAACCACTAAATTCCCTATCCGCTTAACCCCCAAGCCATAATCCCTTAATATGTACACTCATGACTCATAACCCATTAACCCCTTCACCCATTAAAACTTAAGGCACTAAACCCTAACCTAAAATCAATGAATTCCCTAAGCCATAACCTCTTATCCTCTTAACCCCTAACTGCTAACCCGAAATAGTACATATAATTGGAAAATATGACATCGTACGTTGTTATTTCAGTCATAATATCTTGTCAATAAATATTAGTACTAAAATAGTAATAAATATTTTTAACAAATTTTTTAATGTTGAATAGTTACAGGGATTCCTATTTCTAAGTTACCATATTTAGAGCACTATTAATAAAATATTGGAATTCAATAGAGAATATTTAGGATCACACAAGGTGTCTCTATTTGTTAACAACGTAGATAATAATCCTATTTAAACTTCATGTACCATAATCATGTGAAACATGCGGTTTTTAATTCTATTTTGGAAAAAAGAAAAAGAATTTTTTATTGGAAAACAAAATCTAGTATGTATATCTTTACTAAATATATAAAATAGACACACGTTCTCCCACTAATTTATTTTCCACTTATCCACTTGTCTATCAATAGTTTAACACAACAACTCCATAGCTCATAGGCATTCGAGTGCGCTAATGCCAAATTATACCTTCATTGACCATATGGAACCTCATTGACCATTGTTGACTAATATCTACCATTGTTAAATCACTACACCTTTACCATTATCTAGACCATGAATTACCTCTAACCTTAGAAGGTGAAGCACCAAAACCCTAACACACAAAACTAAACTAAAACCAGCTAATCAATAATACCTAACACATTTAACCCATTGATGCTTAACCAAGTGACTCCTTATCCTTCATATTTGTTACACATAAAACCCCTAACCTTGAACTATAGTTTTTCCACCGTAATTAATAAACCCTAATCACCTTATCCCTATGTTAGCCCTTAACCAACTAGCCTTGTAACCATTAACGTAGTACAACTAACATGCCTCATGGGTTTAGTTTAAGGGGTTGGGAAAATGATTTGTTTTCCCTCCCACCTAGGATTTATTATTGAAGAGAGACATGTTGTCACTACTATGATAAGGCTTGAAATGTAGGAACTTTCCTCTTCTCTATATGTCGATGTCATTAATAAGTTATTAGTATATCTAACTTGTGAATTTTAGACACACTCGAATTTTAGACACACTCTTAATATTATAGTGGTGCATAGAATATTTAATCATGTGGCTCACCCATATTATTCCAACTCATTACTAGTGCACCAAGATTTAAAAACTTGAAAGCCATCTAACCACTAATACACTAATACAACTCCATTATAAAAAACTCTAACAAAAAAATCCCTTAACATCAAAACATCCAACCTTAAATTTATGTTTCTTGTACCACCCGTTAAATATTACACCATCCATTTCCATGTAAACCATACATTATAACCAAACACACCCTAAATCCTAATCAAGAGATTAAATATTGCCCAAATAACACCACCAAATCAATAACCAACCAATACCTAACACATAACACATACATTTTCACATTATGTAACAGAGAGGAATTTCCCATTTCCACTGACCACTATGAGATTCAAACAAACTAGTTTGATTCAAAACATGTAGATATATGTATTGGTTTTTCCAACCTAATGAAATCCTAAAACATCAATTCCAAAGTTTATCAACAAAAAAATTTCAAATTCCTGAAATTTCGCTGACGTGATTTTTCTTGGATTCATATTTTGAAGAATTTTTGGATTCTCCTCTAGTTCATATTCCATAGTTCATGTGAAATGTGAGTATTCATATCAATTTAAATTTCTTATTTTTTTTCTTTTAATTCTATTGAATTTAAAGCATTGCAAGTTCTCCTCTTTTGACAATGCGTACAGATCAGGGTTATCTTTTATTTTTATTATTTTTTTAGATGTTACAAGCCACGATAACAATTAAATATTAGTGTTATTATTTGGTACATGAATATGATATAGCTATATATCACGTGTATAAGAGCCTATATTGTTGAGTGGCAAGGATTATTTTATTTTCTTCGACATTTGTTCCAGCAATGACTTTTGTGGTGAGCAAAACAATCAAGTTTCAGTTGTGGGCTCATTCTCTGAATTTCACTATGCTTGAACCTTGTGATACTATTCTTACACAAAAGGATAGTTCAAATGAAAGTAGGATAAACTTTTGAATCATGGTCTGTTTGGTGAGGACATTAATGGAGCCACTAAGAGTTATCTAGATGAATAAAAGTTATAGAAAAATGAAGAATATGATTGTCCTAGCAACTCTCTAGAATGAAAAACCCTTTAGCTTATAGTCTGGACAGAGGAAGCCTAAAGTTTGTTTTGTGGACTTTAATGATTTCCCTATTTTGATAACCACCCTGATGCCATCATTGATAAAGAATTGATGACTAAAGGAACAATTATTGTTGCTTTCAATAAATTTCTACATCCACAAAGGAGACATCTAATTGTGATAAATGTTTATGCACAATTGGGCCACAAGTAATCATGTATCAATAATTTTCATAAGAATAATTCATGTGATCAATTGGGAATTTATGAAGACTTTTCCATTTTAAATATGTAATTATTATGGCAATTTTAGAGGGTTTGGAATTGTAATATCCTAAATATCCACTTGAGGGACATTGAATGTATTAGGTGTGATATGTGCTTGCATCCAAAACATGTTGGAAGAAAATTAACAGAGGGGCAACATAGTGTACATAAATTACATTTACAATTCATGGGTTGTAATGTCCCTTGTGAAAAAATGACATAACTACGTAATTCATATATAGAACCTCCTCATGTATCCACGTGTGATCCCTTTCAATAACTGATCCATAAGTGAGGGATTTATAGCCCACTCACTTCATCAACATAATTAGTCTATGGAAACTAAACTCTTATCTTCTCTCTTATTGTTTTACCGAGATGTTTATCTTCAAAATTACTACAAGGCCTATAACTTTAGCATAGTTTACACACATCAACCAGCTAAAACACAATAGTAATCATGCCAATAAAAGAAACCAAGTCTCTGTAACACTCTATCACAAAGGCTGATGTTTTTAGTGAAACTCCTCTGCATGTGGATATCCAACTGAATTGAATTAGTCCAAATGAAAAAAATTGAGACACCATCATGATTCATTATGTGTTCAATTCTTATTTTGTAATTCCCGGTTTTGAATCTAATGCAAATACATGACATAGATGCTATCATTGATGGTAAATTCCAATACTCTAGCTCTTGACACAACCAATATTCATCTATGTAATGTATTTTTCTCACTCCATGTGGCACTAGAGATTCATTTCTCGATCCATTACATAAACCAACTCCTCACCACATCACTCCACCAACAAAGCTCCAAATTAGTATGGTTTTCGATTCAAATAGTTCATTGGATTGATGGTTTGTTCAACTCTTAGATGCACACCAAGAGGGATAATTTGGACACAAGTTATGTTGGAATACCACGTAAGTGAACTATAGTCATGAAAATTCAAAATAATCGACAATTTCCTATGAACTGAAAGGAGTTTATTATCTTAGGGTTACACTATGTTGTAAGTGGGCATTCCCTTACATGTTGAAGACTATTCATTATTCTTTCCTTGCCTACCAATATGCATTGCATGCCTTTTTTCCTTTACACAAAGTATCATGTTTGGTAGGGATGAAAATTTGAAGAAAATTAAAACAATCTTGTAGTACCATACCAAGGGAGAGTGGAAGCAAATGAATCTCTCCTCATCCTGAGATTAAGTATAGAACACAAAGATTGAGATAAACTTATCATTCCTATCTAGGTTGATGGAATTGGTACATATTGTGTTATATCTCTATGTAACCTTGCATGTTCTTGTAAAGATTTTTGTTTTAGTGTTCTATCTTGCATTAACATGATTACAATAGATTTTTGGGCTTATCTTAAAATGTTTCTACTAACTTTTAATAATCTCCATGTTCTGGTTACTTTTGTCACTTATAAATTTGTGGACCATATGTATTCTTCATCTAAACCATTTGAACTTATAAGGCTAGTGATCTTATTTTACTGTCTTGAAACCTTCGCTTCCTTTCGTACGAGACAATAGAAAATATAAAATCATTATTGTTTGTAGGAATATTCCTGACTTTTTCATGGAAAATGATGATTTCAAAAGTAAGTGTACCGAATCTCAATTGATTGTAGTGGGATAATAGACTACGACTAAGTATGTGCAATTGTTAAATTAGAATTATAGATCACTCTCTCAATAACATTATCAGGATTAGTATTGGTGAGTTCACAATCATTGATACAGGCTTCCCCTCTGGTTCAGATGCTGACTAAAGATTTTTTTGCGTCCAACTTTCTGCTCATGGTTTGACTAATTTTCTCTCACAATTGTCGCATAGATTGCACTATGTCTTCCCATGTTTGTAATTCACTTTCTAGGGCATACCCATTTTATGCCAACCCTAGATTTTTTTGTTCCTATGTAATTTGTTTTTTTTTTCACTTTTAGAGAGACTCCCTAGGAACTATATTATGTCTCATCATTTATTTATTATTTTAATCCCATTGGTCTATTTTAGTCATTAGTGGATACAAATGCAATTTCTATTTCTGAATGTCTTGATTTTCTTTGGAACCTGTCAATTTATTCTTGTGTTGAACTAATGTTTTAGTGATAGTACTCATTGTATTCATTATATACAAATCTAATAGACTAATGCCTTTGCATGACCTTACAATCAAGTACTATCTTGTAACTATTTTCAAGCATGTTGTCTTAAACCATAGTATGCCTATGTTGAACTGTTATAGATATCCCAACATATATTATTAAATATAATGCCTTACATAGATCATAATTCCCATATAACCATCATCCCCCTTATTTATAATATTATAGTTATCACATCCTGGCAACATTATTAGATTGAGACACAGGTATCACAAACCATAATAGGAGAATACAATAGCCACTTCACACTACTATGTTATAACAATAAATCATTTTCTAGGTGTCTAAAAGCCATGGAGAGTTATGCTTGATACTAATGTTATGAGATTTGGCAGGACTTGCAAGTGTTACCAAGTCTCTCCCTAAGCCTTATACTCAGCTTAAACTCACCAAGGCACTTGGAAGCTTTGTTGAAACTCACCAATACTTGCTCTAAACTAGAAAGTTAATCCCCTGTCAGTGAAACAAATCCTAAGATAAAATACTCAAGGTTTTAATTTCCTTTATAATTATATTTCAACAGTTTTACTTAAGTTTAGAGAGTTTAGTTTTCCTTTAATTTAGTCTAGTTTTAACCCTTTTGATAACTTACAAAGGAATTTATGTTTCTTGTGTTGCAAGTTAGAAAACTAATAAGTGTTGGTTAATAGAGTAGCCACAGGTGATGGGTATATGTTTTATCAAAATCATATGTGAGATTTTGAAAAATGCATTCTTGTTGTTTTAGTTGAAAATTAATCTCATAGACTAAGTAATGGTGAGATGTTCGATACTCATTGATAAATTATAATGCTTCATGCGACTATATTTTTTTTCTCAATAGAATTTCCTATAACTATATATGATCGATATTAAGCAAAAAAAAGAAATTAACATTTCTAGAGGGAGGTTTATTAGTTCAACACACAATCATGTTTTTCATGTGCAATGATCGAGGTTGCAAGGCTCTTCACACTGTAAAAGATAGAAGCCAAAATATTAGTCGCAATTATATAAATCATATGTGTTTTGTTTAACACCTTGAAATATTAAAATCCTACGAGGACATGACTCATTCCCCCCCCTTTGTGACCCCAACGACACATTTCCATGATAATGAACTTCAGAGAAAGAGGACAGTTTTAGTAGTTTGGTACCTGAAGTTGCTCTTAAGAATGTGAGAGTTGTCCTAAGTTTCCTCATTTTAATAGCATCAATGACTTACCTCCATCAATACATAAACATCCTTCACTAGGAAATTATTAGCCAAAAGTGATCTGTTTTAGAATATTATATTATTGTGCTAATATCCTCCTCAAATTAGAAACAAAATGATTTCATTATGCTTCAGGATTCATGAATTTTTGCAAGTGAAAAATGTGTTTTTGTGTTAATTTTATGACAAATTTAAACATAAATAAGGGACTAAACAACAATATAAACATTTATATAACATCATCAAAAACATACCACAACAGGAACACGATAAAGGAGGTCACCCCTCTTGGGCTACGTCTCCTCGGTCCAACTTCCAATGGCTTGGGCCTCTCTATTATGCTCAAAAGTGTAAGAAGATGTGTTTACAATGGTCAAATGCTTCTAATACCTACTCCAATGAATCCAGAATGTCCAAAAATGGATACCTAGCCTCTTTTTGCATCCAATTTGGTCGAAAAACAAAGATGTTATGACCTCTCCTACTTTTGCCACTACTCGCTCCAAAATTTGCACCAAATCCGGCATCATCCTACAAATTCAACCCGTTTTCCACTGACAGAGCAAGCAATTTTGTGAATTTCAGGTGGATTTGTAGGATCATTAATATGGTAGTCGAAGCCTTACAAACAAAAATTAGGTCATATGGGGGCCATGCGCCCAAGGGCTAGCCCCCAACTTTGGCTCCCCTCCCTCTAGCTGTCATGGTAACCTTTAAGGGTTATGCAAAAGTGTAGACATAGGCGATTTGGTCTGGCGGTCAGGTGGCGATCACCCTAGCAATCACAACAACTACTATGGTGGAAATTTTTTGTGTTCACATGGGAGGGCTACTGATGGTTATGCTGACTAACTCTTAATAAACCAAACCCACGACCATAATTGGTTAAGTCATAACGTGCAGGTAGAGTGGTAAACCATTGTGTTGTGTTGTGGGAGGTTCTAGTTACAATTCCTATGGCATTTGTTTCGATTGTTGCATGAATTTTTGGTGGCCTTAGAGGCTACCATGTGGTAACCTCCTGTTGCACCACATGTCACCACATCGTTGGCCACCTCACCATCCAATAAAAAAACAACATTTGCAACTAATCGAAAGGTGCCACTTGGAACAGTTTGATTTGTCACCTGCAAGGAATATTCTAAGGATATTCCATGAAATATTCCAAGGAATATTCTTTTTAAGTATTAGGGGGTTTACGCAGTGCATTATATTAGATATTATTTTGGGATTCAACTGCGTTAAGTAAGTCATTCACGTATTACCATTTCCATGAGAGGTAGTCGTAACTGACTAATTTCTCATGATTTTTGAATAGTTCACTTAGCACTCATTGCATCGGGTGATGCTCACAGGGGTGAAGAAGTGGGATTGAAACTAGTGAAATGTGGAGAACGAATTACATAGCATCAATCATCACTTCCGGGGCTTGCACCCGGTAACCAGGACTTCCCAGGAGGTCACCCATCCCAGAACTCCTCTGGCTCAAGCGCGCTTAACTGTGGAGTTTTTTCCCACAATCAAGCCCACTTAGCTTGCTACCCCATTTGCAAAACCTTAGCAAGTATTGTGCCTCATGAACCATTCAAGTAGAGATCCCTTGACTCTTTTTGAATTTAAGTATGGGGGTTTACGCAGTGCATTACATTAGATATCATTTTGGGATTCAACTGCGTTAATTAAGTCATTCACGTATGACCATTTCCATGAGAGGTAGTCGTAACTGACTAATTTCTCATGATTTTTGAATAGTTCACTTAGCACTCATTGCATCGGGTGATGCCCACAGGGGTGAAGAAGTGGGATTGAAACTAGTGAAATGTGGAGAACGAATCACATAGCATCAATCATCACTTCCGGGGCTTGCACCCGGTAACCAGGACTTCCCAGGAGGTCACCCATCCCATATCTCCTCTGGCTCAAGCACACTTAACTGTGGAGTTTTTCCCACAATCAAGCCCACTTAGCTTGCTACCCCATTTGCAAACCCTTAGCAAGTATTGTGCCTCATGAACCATTCAAGTAGAGATCCCTTGACTCTTTTTGAATTTAAGTATGGGGGATTACGCAGTGCATTATATTAGATATCATTTTGGGATTCAACTGCGTTAAGTAAGTCATTCACGTATGACCATTTCCATGAGAGGTAGTCGTAACTGACTAATTTCTCATGATTTTTGAATAGTTCACTTAGCACTCATTGCATCGGGTGATGCTCACAGGGGTGAAGAAGTGGGATTGAAACTAGTGAAATGAATCACATAGTGTTAATGATCACTTCCGGGGCTTGCACCCTGTAACCAAGACTTCCTGGGAGGTCACCCATCCCAGATTGCCTCTAGCTCAAGCACGCTTAACTGTGGAGTTTTCCCCACAATCAAGCCCACTTAGCTTGCTACCCTATTTGCAAAACCTTAGCAAGTATTGTGCCTCATGGACCATCAAGGTAAATATTGTTATAATGTTGGGTTGATGAGATACATCCCTAAGCAAGCCTTAGGATGCAAGTCTCACATATGTAAAGATGGAAACCTTGGAGGCAGGCCACCAATCCACCTCCTCATTCCTTCTACACTTCGATGGAGCTCATCTCTTATGCTCTACCCAATCACTAGCAAGAAATTATAGTTTACAGCTAGGTGGTAATGGTCTTTAGGTTGTTGGTAGTCAATATCAGAGCTCAAGAACCCAGGTATGCACAATTTTCACTTCTCGGAAGAGAAATTTTTCTTGAAAGCTATCTGATTGAATAGTGTATATGTTGTGGTTCTATCTTTGTGACTTTTTTGTGGCCCTTTGATTGTATGACCAAGCTTATTATTTTCACTTAATTGCGAGGTAGATACCACCCATATCGTACCTGATAACTCCCTTTGCTACAATTACACTTGAGGGAATTTTCAACTGATTAATTAACAACCCCAACCCTTTGTCCCTAATTCTATACCTATATGCCCCTGAGAGAGCCCATTATTCCACAATGTCAACCATTCTCTTGTTCTAGGGCCATCAAACTCTCTTCTACATAAAAACCCCGGTGTCATACCAATTCTTAGAGTAATGTGCCAACATATCTTAGTTATTCACTTTTTTTGAGCTTACAATTGTAAATGCAAGCCAAAATTTTAATATTAAAGTAGTTTGGTTGACAATATGTTTTGTTTGCACTAATACTGATACCACAATTGGTCTATTACAAAACAAAAATTATGCAACACTGAGACTACACCAGTGCATGATAATATTCTTATTTCCTCCTCCTTATTTTCAATTTATTGTGATTGATCTCTTTCCTAAGCCAATCACCATATTCCTACTACCAAATTAGACATAATCATTATGGCCCCTTCTCTAAGTAAGATTTTTTGCTCAATTTTTTTTAGTAAGTTGTTAAAACACCCCTTAGCTCTAACAACCATGCGTCTCTTTTCTCTATAAGCACTAACACTTTTTTTTGTGTGCCTGACATATCATAGCTTGAGAATTCTCCAGATTATCTTGAACAAAAGTTAACTACTTGGAAGAGAAATTTCTATTAAAAGCTAGTTCATTGAGTAGAGTATTTGTTGTGGCTTTTTCTATGTGACCCCTCCTTCATTACTTTTTTTTTAGCTCCATTTCACCTTGATGTGATTTATTTCGACTCTCTTCCACTTATAATTTCCATGCATGCAAAATTTTTTATGGGTTCTCAGCATGGTAAATTTTCATGGGTTCTCTTTTTTAGAGATATAAGAGCCACAGGGACTTCACTCGGGAGAAATACCGTAACACGTGCATTCATACTGGGGGATATATATTGAGGAAAAAATAAAATGATATATTTAGCATATAGTAGGGGGTAAAGAGCTTTTATATTGGCAAGTATAAAAAATGGATCTCAAAGTTAATGAAAACATATAAAGGTGTACAAAAAATTTTAATGAAAAAATGGATACTTACAATATCTAGTGAAAGTAGGGGTTTTTTAAATTGGGAAGGTGTATTGGGTTCGTATTAGTAGGGGGTTAAATAATGTGATTTTTAGAGCTAGTTTCCAATATGTAGTCAAATTAAGGGTATTGTTTATAATGCCATGAATGAATGTGATATGTCAGAGGTTCATTGAGTAAAGCCCCCATGATAAAAGCACATACACACCACCATTTTTGTTTGTATTCAATCATTTTGAAAGGAGGAATGTGCACTTCAAACCTTATTGTGAATCACTGCCACAGTATACTGTCAAATCTTACATACACTGAGTCTGTATTAAATAAATATCACTACACTAAATCTATACTAAAACATATTAGTTGAAATCAAGTTGAGAAATATTTCAAAAGAATGTCATCCATCTAAATGACTCCAAACCTGAAAAATTATTAAAATACATTAAAAAGGCATTGGAATAATATTAATTGTTGAGATGTTGTACTCTTTGCACCTAATATCAATCGATTAGGGTTTTTTTAATTTATGGTTCGGTTGTGAAAAATGACAAGAAATGAACCTCAAAAATCTTGTTGAGAAATGATTGACTAGGAACAAGGAGTCAATCAGATGGTCATACTCAATTCAATGGGAAGACAAGTCGAAGATTGAGTTGATAGGTCTATGGTCAATTTGAGAGTAGTGACCTTAGTTGAAGTTGGTGGGTAGTTGAGCAGCTAATGGAAGTTGATAATTGACTAGAGTAATCAAAATGATTACAATTGGCCATACACACATTAATGACTTAGACAAGTGGTCAAATGGTGGTTAAAGAGAATAAACTACAATTAGAACTAGTTGGAGAATTATTATGAATCATGCATTAGGGGAATTTTGAGGTCTAAAATAGGCCTCCTAAATGGTAAAATATTATGGAGTAGTCATTTTTTGGGGGTGGTATATTTATGTTGGTTTAAGTGGGCTTGACCTAGGTTCAAAGTGTGTTACACACCAACAAAATCCTCAACCACTTGCGCTTTCTATAACGACCTACAAGAAGATCGTAGTCTCACCCGAAGCGGTTATGGGAGGTTGCAGAACCAGGTTTCTGCAGCCAGAGGGATATGTGTGGTGTGGCGCCCATGTATTTTCTTATGTCTTATATCTTCCTACAACTTCATGTACATGAATAACTTTGGGTTGATCTTGGTACTTATCGCATAAACATAACAAAAAAAATTATAACATGTATTCTTTCGCATAATTCTGTAAAAAGCATGCATAATGATATCAAAAACAACAGAGAATGAACATAGAAAGATACACAATTATTCACCAAAACTTCTTCTTTATTAATAAGGATCTTCAATACATGCTCTTCCCTTACCTATGCACCCAACTGCAGGGTGTATACACACTCAGCTGTAGACTCTTCAAGGCCTCTGTTCACTCAGCTGCGGAGCCTTCCCCCAAAAATACAGACTCAAGTCAGAAAATACGAACAATATATGCTTAGTTACTCTATTCTTCTATTTCATATTTGACAAAGCATTACATCTCCTTATATAGGTTTTGATACTACAAAACAATGGTCCACATACTATGTATCCAACAAAACAATCACTAAAACCCAATACCCATTGCAAAATAAGGGGATTTGACCTGCTACAAAGTCCATGAAACACCACGTGATGAATATAACTCGTCGACTCCACGTGCTCTGCTCCTTAAAATGCGGAGTCTTTGACCGAAAACTTGGACCAAGTTGGGCTATGCTCAACAGGCCCCCAACACTCACCCGTGACTTGTCCCGAGTCATTCAGCTGCGGTTCCCTTGATTTTTGTTGCAATTCCATTGTAGACTACATTATACTACTAAATTATCTTTGTTATTTGTTTCTCTTGTTTGCGTACCCCCTCTAGCAATGCCTCTGTGGTTGGTCCAGTATCCTTCTACAATATTTCTGCCTCCCTTTTCTTCAAATCTTTGAGCCTTTTTTCCATTACCTGAGATAGTTTAAGGGTGTCATCTTACCATGACTGAGTCCTCTCTTGCAATATTTGCTCCTTCCTCCGAATATCATCTATCTACTTTTGGAGGTTCTTCCCTTCAATAATACTAGGAAGTTTCTGTAAGATTTGTAGGGTCTTTACAGCTGCCAAGATTTCATCGTGTTGCTTCTACTTCACCTGTAATTCCTCCTCGATATTCTAGATGTTTCGATCCTCCTGCAGTGAGGTTCAAATCTGCATTGTGTCATCCAATAATTTCCTGCAGTACACTATTGTGTCGGAGATGCCTTTCAATGTTTCCTTTAAGTATTTCTCCCTCTACTCCTGCACTTTTGATGGAGTGGCTAGCTACAACTTTATTTGCAACTCTAATATTTTCACTTCATACTCAAATTTTATCTTTGCTAGTGTGTTCTTTGATTCCTTGATTGCAAGGGCGAGCTTCACAACCTTTTCTGCTGGTGGTTCCTCCTCACTGACTTTCTCTATTCCAACAGCTCCACCGAGTGGAGTCATCCATTCTTCAGGCCATTTTTGTACTACGACAAGCAAATCATCTTCAGTTACTAAGTGTGGAAATGGGTTACATGTCCTAGTTGGGTCCTACATTGCCTTGACATAAGATTTGTGTAAGTCTGCTTTGAAGTCTGCAATGTGACAATATTTCTTATATAAACTAGGTGACAGCCTTGGATGTTGATTCACCACCATGTATATATCCATTTTCATCACCATAAATAAAATCCTATTTTCTGTTGCGCGCGTCCGATCCTTAGTAAACCAGAGGGATTCATACCTTGCTTCCTTGCAAATATCCACCTAGACAGTTGGAAACTACGATTCTTCTGGTTCTTGCCACATAATTAGCAGGATGAGTATTATCAGCCAAGCATAGTCGAACATCTTCCCATCTTCCTATGCTTCCCTGCAATCTGTCAAAAATTATTTGCACAGATAGGTAGCCCAGTTAAACTGGACCCCTGCGCTGCATTGTGCATCCAAATATACTATAGTTGCAGTGACCTCATTGGCCCTACACTTCCTCATTATCTTACCTGCCAAGATGTGCGCGACCAAACACACCCCTTGGTCATCAACGGAATTGATGTCATATCCCTGCGATTTCTTCACTAGCCCAAAATTTTCCTCATCGTTTGTGTCATCTCCTTGTCCTTATTCTGCTCATAAATTCTTCTGCGGGGTCTTTTCCCTAATGAGGCAACGCTGTGAATTTTCTAATTAACATATCATTAATCAGGATCCTCATTTGTAGCCAAATGCACTTATCATGTACCAGTTTGAGAAGCTTTCATGCACAGATTGTAATGGATGTGCTTTGGCCGAGGTGTGGCCCTTTCAACATATTCAAGAGGCCCACTCTATGCAATCATGCAGCGCGCTAGAATGGCTCGAACTTCATGACTCCACTTTATGGGTACCGAACCTTCTTCAAATATCTAATTGGTTCAAATTGAGGGTATTTTCTTCGATCGTTAAAGTCACAATCTTCCATCTTCAGCCGAGGGATATTCCCCAACACTTTACCCTCAAACGGTACTTCCTTCAGCAACAATGGAGTGTATGTGGCAGTCTAACCCTCCTTTGGTTCCTTAAGTGGCTTGGCATTTGGTTTTCTTGGTGGCATGTAAGGTGGGAGCACAACGGAAATCTCTTCGTCCTCTTTCTCCATGCATTGAAATTTGGTCTCCTCTTCACTATCATTGATCTACTAAGGTGCCTTCTACAACATCGACTTCTTCCCTTTCTATACAGGCTTCTTCACCTTATCTTATTTGTTATTCATGCAGACTTCCTTCTGTGTTTAATTCCTCAGGGATGTTCGAAGTTACGCCCTAGACACCTTAGATGGTCTCTTCTTCTATGGTTGTGGTTCAGTGTGTACCTTCTTTCTCAGTGACCTTTGGTGCCTTGGGGACATGGGTACCTTCACTCCTTGTGTCTCTGTAATACTTGCTAATCCTTTCTCTACAAATATTCCAACAAGTTCCTTGAAACTCCTCTCAGACACACAATATCTTTCTTCACACTTAGATGAAATTTCTCAACTTCTCTAGACAACAAAGTGTCAAATGTGGTGCAGGATATGGTTTTTATAACAAATTTTAATTCTAGCCTCATGATTGCATCAAGATTTCTCATTTAATGCAAGTATGTGGCTAAATATAGCCAGTTGTGCTTCATAAATGCTCTTCTTCTGCGTCCCTTAACAATAATTTCATTTTAATGGTATATTTTTCCTTTCAATGGTCATATTTTCAACCAACTTTGATGAACCTTACCTCATAGCGCAATCACCTTTTCTTTTTCGTAGTTCCTTCGGATTTCATCATATTCCTGAGTATTGCATAGTAATATTTCTTCAGCGAAGTCCCTTTATACAGAGTAGTTTATAGTTCCATGCCGACTTTCAACTGTGAGTGGTACTTTACTTCCATTCAATTTTCAGTGTGAAGCTCCAGGGACAGAGTCATCCTTGTATATCTTTAACCTGCTACCATTCACTCGTCCCAGAATCAACTGACCATTCAACTTCACAAGCTGATCCGCACCACCATCATAGATGTGCTTGATGATATATGCTCCTAACTAATGTGTTTTAAATTTTCTTGGGAACTTCACGAATTTGTTTTCATATAATAATACAAGATCTCCTTCTCGAAATGCCTTATTATTGATATGCATGTCATGTTAGGCTTTCTCTCGTGCTTTGGAGGGGTCATGCAAGGATGCATCATTCAATTTCCTTAAGGCAACACAAATTTTGAGTTCCTCTTTTTCCTTCTTTTCTTGAACCACCATGGGACTTACCCCTTCAGACTCTCCGACGGGTTCAATTATCTCAGCTATTAACATCTTGTCTAATTATTCTTTCACCTTCTCCTTGTATTTTGGATTTAGTCTATAAGGTCTCTACTTGACAGGCTTCGCATGAAGCTTCAGAGGAATCCTCATGACTCCCAAATCTCCTAATATGCCATTCATATCTGAAAACTTAGTGGGGAACAACTCCTGATATTCATGTAGGAGATTTGTTATCTTGTTGACTGTGTCTTCATCCCAGTAATATCCTATTGTTGCATACTTCAGTTCAGCCTCTGACCCTATATTGACCTTCTTTGTCTTCAATGGATTCATTATATCCGGCATCTCTATCTCAAGTCCATTTACTTTGCGATGACCTTTTGATTCTTTGATGTCAATATTGCGAGGATCTTCATCCTTTTCCATAGTGAGATTATAGTATTCCATTACATTACGTATCTACGCAACCCAATCAAGTTGCCATATAACTGGAACTTTGTTCTAAAAAATCTTCTTCTTAACTATATTCAAAGTTGCATCTATATGTGGACAATCATCTTCAAATCTGAATGTCATTATAAATCCATCAGCCATCTATGCCCATCTAGCAGTACCATGTCTAAGGTCAGTTTCCAGATACCAATTCTGAGGAATTGTCTCAAGGGTATGGATGAATCCATGCACCCATTATTCTCGCGAAATTCCTCCCCAAGCTTCCATACAGAGTTGTATGTGGTCTCTAGGGTCATTTTGGCCATCATACTTGTCTACGAACTCTGTTTCTACTTGACCAAATCTTACCCACATCAACCTTCTACATTTTTTCCAATCTCCTATATTCTTCTTATGAGCACCCCACCATTTAGCAGGAGTAGCCCTAGGTGCTTGATCCAAAGCTAACAATCTATATTATTCGGGTGCTTGTCTTTCATAATCTATAAAGAAAGTATTTACATCACCCAAACCATCATACAAAGGTAAATCACGTATCTCAATTGTCATACAATGCACTGCTTTAGTGATCCTTGCACGTCGCCTTGTAGACACTTCATGCAACCTGTTCTACCAGTTTTCCAATTCTTCTTCTGAATTTGAAGTACAAGAACTATCTTTCTCCCAAGTCAGTTTTCCATCTACAATAGGATTAATCCATTGTTCCTCTTTTGTTGTTTTCCGATAAATGTATTCAATTTCATCTATGTTGTACTCTTCTCTGACAGGTTCAGTATATCTTGCTCCCTCCGATGGACCTAATTTCATAATAACTCTCATATTATAGCTTTCAAATATCGTTTGTCTTTCTTCAGGTTAATTATAGCCATGTTATCAAACACCCAATCCAATCCAAGAAATGCAGGTTAGGGATTACTGTCATCCACAATCTCGATCACTTGAAAGTCAGTGGTAGTGCACACTCCATCAATATCTATTGTGATACCTCACAATCTTCCTAAATGGACAATATTTTATTGATTCGTCATATTCAGTTGGATAATGACCATTGCAAATTCGTCTTACCCATAAATTCCCAATTTTGCTTCAGCAAGACATTAGCATTAGATCCTAGATCCAAGATAGCTTGATCCATGTCATATTCCCCATTCTGCGCCGTAAGCCTCATTTCTTTTCCAGTCTACTTCTTCTGTCTAGGCAGGTTATTCAATATGCTCATCTCACTCTACAGTACCTCTTTAAGAGCACAAGAGTCTATCAATTCTTGTAATCCCTCTACGACCTTCTAATTTCTCAACAACTTCATGCAAGTTTGTAGAAAATACTTCAAAATATTCGGATCCACATCTTGTGTTGTAACCGGTGCTATCTTGCAGTTATCCTTCTGAGTCGGCTATGCGGTAGAGGTCGATGCCCCATCATCCATAAAGCTTCACCTCGCCTATATAAAAACTTATTTTTCCTTTAAGATATCAAATGTAGGAACTTTTTCAGCATTGTTTCTTACCCATGTAGCTTCAACTTTGTTTTTCCCATTGGATTTATCATTTCCAGTTGCAGCCCCACTTCTTGTTACAATGTCAATGCGCGGTTAATCCTCCCTTGGCTCAGCGGTCATCATTTAGATATTTTTTGCAGGATGTTGGTTTCTTTTCTCCTACATCTTTGCAATAAGGATAGGGAATTCTTCTATCACATGATCGAAATACTTACAGTAGTTTAAGGTTGTCGTAGGGTTCTGACAGTATCTTGCAAAGTGTCTCACATGTCCACAATTATAGCATATAATTTGGCTATGTCCTCGACCAGATCCTCGTCCTTGAAATCCTCCTCGACCATCTTGCTGGCCTGGCTCATCGTGTGTATGTCCCTCATCTTGGAGTCTATAAGTATCAGTAGTGTGCTTCGTCATTAAGTCATAACTTTGGAAATTTTTCTCATTATGGCCTACTGATGTACATAAGTTACAAAACAACAGCTTCGGGTTCTACACATATTTTTGCAATAGGTAGCAATATTCAAAGTGATTTTGACCTCTCATTCCACAAATATTGCACCACAGGCCTGGGTTTACTGGATTAGGTGCTCCACTTTCCAAATAATATCCAAACACAAGGCATTGAATGACCCTCTGCTTTGCACTTTGTACACCATACTTCTGGTCTAGCCTCCTTACCTTTCTTGAGATCCTGCAATTCCAAGGTCAAATTGGCATGTTGACTTTGTATCTGTTGTACTCCTGCATGAGTATCTCTAATCGGCGAAGCTTCCAGCTTCATCGCAATCTCCAATGCTTCAGCTTGAGTCACAATCTTCTGTTGCGTCAAAGGTAACCTACTAGTACGGTTATGAACCATTTTTTATGGTGTTCTGGGGGTATATTAAAGCTTACTTGACCCATCAACACCTTAAATTGATGGTCCAACTCCCACATAGATTCATTCATTGTATGTTTGATTTCTTTTAGCTCTATGATGCACTATGATTATGATTTCGGCTTCTTGAATATTGATACCACTGCTTTCTTAATTTCATCCAATGAAGCAGTCAGGTTAGTCAAAGATAATTTCATCTACCATGTTAGTGCTCTTTCTTGGAGTGAAGTGACGAGTTGCACCTTATTTACATCATCACTAGTGACCACCTTATTTACATCATCACTAGTGATATGTCTTGATTTCCATACTGCATCAACTACACACTAGAACTACTTAGGATCCTTTGATCCAAGTCCTTTGAAAATAGGCAGCTTAATGTCATTGCCCATTTTTCTTCTCGAGGAGCTAGGTGGAGGGGGAGGGGGTGGGAATGTAGTAGAATTGTGGGGAGGGGCATGGGGTGTAAGGAGAAGGATAGATGGGGAATCCCAAAGAAGCCCTGTTATTTTCAACTCCTAACTTCGACGCGCCTTCAGGACAGGCGGGGAAATGTCATGAGGTTGTAGGGTTACTTCTTTATTCTTCACTCTCAGATCCTCCTAGCAAGGGGCTATAGTTAGTCTCAATGAAATTTTTCAGATCTATTATATATCATTGTCCACTTCACGTAGACCCTGGCTCGAGCTTATTTCCTCTTCATCTAAACATTAATCTGACTGCACTCACAAAATCCCTTTTTCACACAATAACATCTTAATCCAGAGATTAAAAGACCTTAAGAACTTACCTCATGGTCCTTTGAAAAGACTTCATTCAACTTCATTATAGGACATGACTGCATCTATCGTGAATTCAGTGATAAATCCTCCCAAAATGATATCAATCCAGAAATCAACATCCCTTGAGATACTGTTACTGACGTTCTTAAGTCGTATAAATTCAAGATTCCACTCCTTAGGTTCAAAGTTCTTCAAACAAGTCTTATGCTCAGTCAACTGAGATACCCACTCGTACAATTAAATCTGGAATGAACGAAAAATATTTCGTATTTCTCTTTGAAGATATACTTTTGCAACCAATCTTCAGCTGATAATCCAGGGTTTATGTTCTCTTTTTCCACAAATTCCCTTTCTTTGTGTTCAACTCACTCCTGGATTTCTTTCTTCGAAGGATGCCAAAACATATCCCTTATGCAGATCCTAGTCCCGACAATGGAACCATTTTTTGGTTTAAGGGGGTTTGACCCAAGTTCAAAGTGTACTACGCACAAACAAAACCCTCAACCACTGGCCCTTTCAGCAATGACCTACAAGCAAATCACAGACTCACCTGAAGCAGTTATGGGAGGTTACAGAACCAGGTTTCTGCAGCCATAGGTGTGGAGGTTTGTCGTTACACCAAAACCCGCAGGTGGTGGTAAACAATACAACCCAGTAACTAGGATCCCCAGGGTGGAAATTACGGATTCTATAGAGGTGCGGTGATTTTTCCAACACCCCCCCTCAAATGCAGCTCGGGAGAATCGAACCTGGGTCCATGCTCTGATACCATGTGGAGGTTTGCCGTTACACCAAAACCCGTAGGTGGTGGTAAACATTACAACCCAGTAACTAGGTCCCCAGGGTGGAAATTACGGATTCTATAGAGGTGCGGTGATTTTTCCAACAATAGGGATATACACATTGTGGCGCCTCTGTGTTACTTATGTCTTATATCTTCCTACAACTTCGCGCACATGAATAACTTCGCATTGATGAGTAATCTTATAGATTGGTACTTAATGCATAGAAATAATAGAAAACATATAACATGTATTATTTCACATAATTCAATAAAAAACATGCATAACAATATCAATAACAATAGAGAATGAACACAGAAATATATAAAAATTTTCACCAAAACTTCTTCTTTATTAATAAGGATCTTCAATACATGCTCTTCCCTGACCTATGCACCCATCTGTAGGTGGTATGTGCACTCATCTGTAGACTCTTCAAGGCCTCGACGCACTCAGCTGTAGAGCTTTTCCTCAAAAATACAGACTCAAGATAGAAAATACGGAAAATTTATGCTTAGTTACTATATTCTTCTATTTCATATTTGACAAAGTATTAAATCTCCTTATATAGGTTTCGATACTACAAAACAATGTTCCACATACTATGGATTCGACAAAACAATGACTAAAATCCAATACCCATTACATAATAGGGGGCTTTAACCCGCCCCAAAGCCCCTCAAACACCACGCGATGAATATAACTTTGTTGGCTTCGTGCGCTATGCTCCGTAAAACACGGAGTCTTTGACCCAAAACTTGGACCAAGTTGGGTCGCGACCAACAATTTACAAATCAACTTTTGCACTAGAATCCATCTAGGTATGTTATGTTACATTAAAACGTTCTCTACATGTAAAAATAATTAAAAAATCTTATTAATGTGGTTGAAAAGAAAAGATCTGATTATAAATAAAAGTGATTTAAAAAAAAAAATTGTTGTCTTCAACCAATTATAGCTTTTCCTTTTATCCTTCAACACTTAAGAATAAGAAATAAAATATAAATTCTCAACTTCTTATTTACTTAATTAAATTCTAAATCATTTAATATTTTATATAATTAAAATTATATAATAATATATAAGTAAACTACCATAAAAAATTAAAAAAAAATTTATTTATAATTATATGACTCTATTTCAATATAATCATATGTAATATATCATATTATTATTATCTATATTACAAAATAATTAATGGTATAAAAATTAATGTAATATAAGTTTTTAATTACATTAAAACCAATTTATAATAATATAATTTAATAATATTATATTAATTATAATTAATTTACATTATTAAAATATAAAAAAATAAATAAAAAATTGTGTTTAACGAGTAATATAATTATTGAAATTTGAATTACATAATTAATATCATATAGTAATTTAAACAAAGTTTTTCGGTAGAAATCATATAAGAGAAATTTTTGGTCGATGCTTTTTAAACTAATAAGTGTGGTTCATCATGAAGACCAGATAAAAAAATAAAATAGAAGACACTTACTGGTTCGAAACGCGTCGACCAAAAATTTCTCTCATGTGATTTCTACCAAAAGACTTTACTTAATTCATTATGGATCACATAAATTTGAACACATAAATCATATAATAATATAGAAATAAATTATTATAAAAAATAATATATAAATATTATTTAATGTAATTAATTTATAATATAAAATAATATAATATAATTTATTTGATTAGATTAAAACATATATTATATAATATGGAAGATATTATATAATATTTAATGGCATTAGATTATAATTATAAGATATAAAATAAAAAAAGTGTCATTAGAATATAGTGATGTATTATATTTATTATAGAATTTAAATAGAGTGATATTAATACTTTATTGTGTTTATGGTAAACTATTTTTTAAAATAATAATATGTATATATAATATATAACATTTTAATTAAATAATACTATATTATTATAAAAATATAAAAGATAAAATAAAAGATTGTATTTTAATGAAGCCGTATATATTATATTATTTGAAATTTGAAATGAAGTGAGATGAATATTTTATTTGGTATATATTTAAAAGTAATATAATTTTATTTTATTGGTTGTATTTATTAAATATTTAAAATTGATTTGTAAGTGTATTTTTATTATGAATATTTTTTTAAAAATATTACCATGATTATAGGTTTTCATTCACCATTTATAGTGTGATAAATAAGTATTTTTAGTTCAACCAATGTCAATTCATTCCTAAGGGATGATGTCATCTTCTAAAATGTAATTGGTTCTCATAAAATTGATTTTGATAATACATTTTTATTTTGAGATCCATTTTAAAACTCAAAATTTTTTTAATATGAGATTCTTGGGATCTTAGCCAATGATCTACAACCACCTATATAGATTCGACATTCTTTGAATTAGGGTTTTCTATGAATATAAATAGATCTTAATGTAAGGTTAATGAGAAGATGGTGATATATGATGAATCTTCATGATCTGTAGAGATCATGCTATGTATAAATGCATTGGTCTTTGGTTTTGTCCAACTCAACTTTCATTGTCAATTAGCTATAATAATCAATTGTGAATATAAGAGCAATGGATTTCAAAGGTTAGCTAGTTTTGCATGTTAAGGGTTTCTAGGGTAAAATCTTTATGTGTTTTGTGAATCTTTGTGTTGTGCCATTTGTTTTCTTTATATTCTCTCTTGGTATTTAAAGGTTTATGTTATTTGAGCCTTTAGTCCCTTTAGATGTCTAGTTGACTCTGTATTTAGACTTTTTAGATTTGAGGTGTAAATAAGTGTCATTATCCCAAAATCTAGTATCATAGAATTTTGGATTTAGAGGGATGTCTCTAGTATCAAAGGTTAATAATTTTGAATCTAGGTTTACTCAAGAACACCATATCCTTGATTAGATTAGAGATAAGATTATTTGAATGGGAGTCTTAATATAGAAGTTCAATGAAATAAGGATTGCTAACCATACAAGAATTGAGATTGAAAATTTTAATGGCTAGTATTTTTAACTTTGGAAGAATAAAATTGATGATCTCCTTAAAGATTGAGAACAATGAACCATTGTTCATCTCATAGCACCCATGATTGATAAGTCAATGGAGGATTGACAAAAAATCAAAAGAAAAGTAATGAGTACCATTCAACTTTGTTTTGTAGATTCAATGTTGTTGAATGTCTCAGGGGAAGAAACTACCAAGAAACTATGGAATAAGTTGGGAAACTTATCCCAATCAAAATTGCATCTAAATAAGTTGTTTCATTGGAATAAAATGTACCTTTTCAGAATGAAAGGGGATGATTTGGTCATAGAATACTTGCATGATATCTTAGTATGAATACTCAGTTATTGAGTGTGGATATCTTTGTTACAAAAGAATAAAAAGGGTAAGAAGATGATTTGGTCATAGAACACTTGCATGAATTCATACTATGAATACTCACCTATTGAGTATGGATATCTCTATTACAAAAGAAGAAAGTGTATCAATTGATTGTGTTCTTTTCTAGACTCATGGGATAGTCTAGTTGTGGCTATTTAGAGGAATATAACCAGACTAACTCTTGAAGATGTGGTTGATTTTTCATTACTGGAATAGGTGAGGAAAAGGAACATGGAATGATTGACCAAATATGTGTTATTAGTGAGAGTTTTATTGTTAGTTAGTGGAAAAGGAAAATTATCTAAAGGGATAAAGGGATATCTAGGTCAAAAGGAATATATAAGTCTCTTACTAAGTCAACAAGAAGATGTTGGAAATGTGGTAAAGCAAGGTATTATAAAGGCTATTGTAAGTCAAATAATGTTGAAAAAATCAAGGTATTGGATGAGTTTCAATTAAAGGGAGATCACATAAAAGATGAGATATGTATTTAGCTTTCACAAGTAAAATTCATATCTTAAGACATGGTTGATTAACTTAGGAGCATCATATCATATGACACTGACATGGATTAGTTCTGCGAGTATGAGAAATATTATGGAGGGGGTGTGTATCTGCATAATGACTCAAAAACCAATATAGTTGTTCGAGGTTGTGTCCAATTTGTGTTGAAACATGGTCAAAGTAGGAAATTATTGAGAGTATTACATATTCTGGGTTTGGCTCAAAAAATGACATCTATGGTGTTAAGGCCTAAATCTACCTCAAGTTGAAGGAAGGTAGGTCTAGGCTAACATCAAACCACACTTAACCTAGTAGCTAGCCCTACTAGGTCGAGAGAGGGTTCTCTCCTTATCAATCTCAATTAGAATATGGCAACTAGGGCTTGAGATGACTGAAAATAAATGCTGATTTTAGGCTAGGTATATTAGGTTTGAAGATTTTGTTTGATTTTGATGGTTGGTTGCTGGATCAAATGAGGAAGGTAGCTTTGGGTCCAGGTAATCAACTCAGATTTGCAGGAGGTTCTGTGGGGCGAGGTAGGCAGGTGTTTTGGCACTTTGAATTAGATGTGATGGTAAGTCTAAGACCAGCGAGGAGTTGGAGAGGGCATGCAAGGTTCATGAGTCCTCTTCAAACAACAGAAAACATTAAAAACTAAATGTATCCTCAAGGCAAAGCACTAAATATCAATGGATTCCACCTATTTATCCTTATTCATTTAGTTATGAAGAAAGAAGTAGATGCTAGCACATATACACATAAGAGAAAATAAATAACAAAGGAAAAAACAATGCCAGGACACATTACCACAAGAATCCCACAAAATGCTGCAAAACCCTAGTTCATTTCCTTGCCAAACTGCAGAAGTGATTTACAATGAAGCTCAAAGCATCCACAAGAGTTCAACCTTTACAAATGACTAAGAAATTACATGATATAGGCATCAAACCACCTATGCTAGCCATCAGGGGTCAAACACATGAGTTAAGGAGCTGTTTCAACAACATCTAAACTAGGAACTAGAAAATAGGCAGTGGAACAACTTGCCTCTAAAATTATGGAATTGATTCATTCAACCTCAAACTACCTCTAACTGATGTATCTATCCCCTCAAGTCATTTTTCATCAAATTTACATCATCTTACATGATTTACCATTACAAATTTACCAAGGAGAAGAGAAAAATTCAACTGACAGTCAAACTAGGCGAAATTCTCGAAAATAAGGCAAAACTGGCAAAATTCCTCCTATGCACAACGCTTTTTCTAGGCCACTTTTTGAAGGCTTCACGAAGTCCAAATCAGGTTCCGAATATCTCATTGGAAAGCTTGGTGAGTCTACTTTCTGGAAAAACTTGATTTTTTTTATTTGGAGTCCATTTGCCCCTCCAAAAATGGAATCTCCCAAGACTGCTTCCTATGTGGCAAAAAAGTGGCAAAGAGGGCACTTTTTGGGTGTTTTTTGCACTTTTGGAGACCTAAAACTTGTCCAAAATTCTCAGCCATTTCTAAGCATGCATATTTTTTCATGTTGATTCCAAAAATACAATTTTTTTTGCAAATGGATGCCCCCAACAAAAGCACAACACCGGTGGCGCTACGCAATTGCTGAAAAAACATGGTCTTTTCTTCAAAAATTTCAAAAATGACAAAAAAAATCTCCAAATTTCTTGAAATTTGGCATGAGTGATCCTTTTTAGGTGCTTTGCAGGGCCAATGATGCTTAAGCCAAGATCTTGAGCTTATCTTGCTCTTTTTTGCTTCTCAATGCTCTTTTTAGCTTAGCCTTTAACCTCTTCACCCTTGTTTTGCAAATTTTGCCCTGGGTTAGGTAGTGATAGGCCATATGGCGCAACATTTTCTTCTCTTTGTTGGCTTTCTCAACCAATTTCTCCAGGTGAATGTTTTCCCTCTCTAGCCATGATTTCCGGTCAGTCTCAATTTCTTGCTCAAGGGATGGAACTTTGATTTTTCTTCTCTATGCCACTTGCCTATTTTCTCTGATTGTTTACAGCTCCATAATAGCTTGCTTGTCTTCCAGTTGCTTGTTCTCTTGCTCAAGAAAATTGATAATCCATTTGGCCCTCTCAAGATCAAGAGATGAGGCTTTGTATTTCAGCCTCCTTCTCTTTGACAATCATGTCTTTGAGTTTTGAGCTTTGAGAACCCAAATCAGTGACATCCTCCTCAACCAAGACAAAATCCTTGTCTTGCCCTTCAGTAGGGCCCTCCTCATGCATCTGTTTCTTTCCTTTGTCTCTGCCATGTACTTGTTCAGCTGAAGAAGAAGGCAAAGCCCCTTTCACCCCCGGTGAAGATAGCATTTGCCTGTGGTCCAGTGAAGAAAATGAGACCCCTTCCACCTCTGGTTGAGATAGTACTCGCCTGACAGTAGAAAAAAGCCTCCTGGTGCCTCTCTCATAGGTGACAAACACTGTACACATATAGTTTCAGTCTCATGAACATCTGGTTGTCTTGAAGGCCCTCCTTCCTCTTGAGGCACTGATGGAATCACCTGAGGGCCTTTGAAAATCTCATGTGCAAAGAAGGTATCCCATGGTATGTTCAGTAAGCCTAGCTGATGCAAGACCACAATTTTAATTAGTGAGAAGTGGTAAATGTTGTTGAACTGCTGAGGAAAAGGTTTCCTTTACACATAGAGATCCATCTTCTCAATATTTCTGCATATAAAGTATGGGAGGTTCATCATCCTCACTCTTGTGAAATGCATCAACAATTTGACATGATATGTATATAGGCGGGAAAACCTCCCTTCACAAGTAAAATACTTGATGATGAGTTTCATGAGAGGAGCATAGATGTTCTGCAAGTATTTGAAAGGAAAAACCCTGCTGATCTACTTGTGATATCTAGCCTTAATGTAAGGCTCATAATGTTCTCTGCCCACATGCTGCCCCTTATTCCACTGTTCACCTACATTAGGAATGCCTGTTGCTGCTGCAATGGTTTCAGGTGTCAAGGTGAAAGAGACACCAGCAAGGTTCACCTGGCCATTGTGAAGATGAAGAACAAACAACCTAGCAAGCTCATGATGATATTTCACCCTCTCTACCATTTCACAAACTGATAACAACACTGGTGTTTAAAGCAAGTTATAGCAAGAGGGCAAGCAAGTAATTATGTGAGAGTGGTGGGCTCCTCCCATATGATCTTTCCTCCTTTATGTGGCTTTCTTGGTACATGAGCTTCTCGGGAAGAATCACTGAGAGTTTCCTCTTCCCTCTCATACTCTGAATCTGTCTCCATGCTTATGAATTTGAAGTGAAAACTGATGAGTATGAAGAGATTTCAAAATATGATAGTGAATAATGTGTATAGGAAGTGAATGCTGGTTTCTTTTGGGGAATGAGGGAAATGATTGATATTATGATTGTGGAATGAAGGGTTTGGCAATGAAGTGAATGTAGTGAAGTGATATGATGTGGGAATTAGGGTTTGGCAATACAGTATAGGGTTAGGGTTTGGTAAATGGGAGTGGGGTTTGGGGAGTGAGTGTTGATGACTTTGGGAAAGGGAAAGGGATTTAGGGAAAATAGTTTAAGGGAATAGGGTGTAGGAAAATAATCTAAGGGAATAGAAACAACAAAAAACAATACCCTTTGCAAATCTATGAGACAATTTGGAGGATAGCTAGGGTTTAGTTTTTGAGACATGAAATTCACCACAACTGATGAAAACCCCCTTCCTAAACAAGATGAGAAGCTTTACTTACTTGATGAGAGGTTGATTAAGGAATTTGAAGCAAAGTAAGGTGATTGGAGTCGTTTTGATGCTCAATGGACAGGTGTGCAGCGCTGCCTCTCAGGTGCGCAACGCACTTTGTATGCGCAGCACCAGACCAATTTACAGTGGAAAACCTATGCCAGGTGCGTAGCGCCAGCGAAATTTCAGGATTTTTCCTCTGTTTTTGCCTCTTTCTTCAAAAACACGATTTTTATGCCTTTAGCTCATTCACTTGCAACAATGAAGACTCAAACACATGGATTGGCTTTTATATCCCCTTGCTTTTAATTTTTCATTATCCAAACCCACTTTTCTAATGTTTTGCTAGCTTTTTCACAAATGCCCTGTTTCAATTTATTTCTGACTTTTGTCTTTTTACAGGTGGACTTTTACATTGATTTCTTGCATGGCAGGAGTTGGATTTATTTCCAGGTCACCAGGAACAACTATTGGAATACATATTACATATCGAAACATTGAAATTACAAGAAAGTTCTACAATAATGGAAAAAAACCTGTTTTCACCTCAAAACAGAGTTTTGAGGTAAAAAAAATTTATTGAGCATATCAACAGTAAAATTATGATTCTATGAACTTATTAATCCTCCTCATGTGCATATTGACCTTTTATTCAGTTTTGGATGACCATGATGACAAACCCTAGACCTAGTGAGACTAAAAACCCTAAAACTGATTTTTGTAAATGAAATGAAACAGAATGACAATAAATGACCTAAAAAATGTGAAAACAAGTCAGCAGGTGAATGTCATGAGGGAAATTGACATGAAACCATTACCATAAGTTGATCCATGACCTAATGGAATGCAGTTGATCGGATGGGACACCTAATATGCATTCAAAAAGAGCAATTTGATCACTAATGGAAGTGTGAAGATACTGACACTAACATATGGATCGAATGGGTGATGCAGGAGTGTACATTGTATTCGAGAAGGATTCATGTAGTATGGTTCATAGAGATATGGTATTGATGATAGGCATTTGGATTGGGACATCGTACAATATTTTGGGGCATAGAAATATGATTGGATGCAATAATGTAGTAATTCCTGAAACTGATGTGTTAGCCTCTTGTATATTCAATGAGACTATGTTGTGCCATCAAAGAGTGGGACACAATAGAGAGAAAGGACTTCGACCTATGCAAAGATATCTATGATCGAAGTCTTACCTGGTAACCCTCTGGAAGTCAATTTCTGTGAAAATTGTATTTACAAGAAACATAATCGTGTTAGATTTCCATCTAGTGCTACAAGGGAAAAAGGAATTCTAAATCTAATTCATAGTGATTTATTTGGGCCAATATTAGTGAATTTTATAGGTACATTCATATATTATGTATCCTTCATTGATGAATTCTCCAATACGACATGGTTACATTTCCTAAAGAGGAAGATAAATGCTTTCGAGAAATTTCACGAGTTAAAATCATTTGTGGAGAACTAAATATATAGAAAGATAAATGTGTTGATATTTTCAATAGAGGTCAATTATATGTTAAAGAGCTTGAGAAATTATACAAAGAATGAATGGGACATTGATGGACAAGGCAACGAGCATGATCAATAATGCAATATTGGCACACAAGATCTAGGAAGAGGTAGTCACCACTACATGTTACCTAGTGAATATGCCTCAATCATCATTATTGGTTGACAAAGTTACATAGTAAGTATGGTTTGGTAAAATTACATTACTCTCACATCTCAAAGTATTTGGCTTTGAGGATTTTTTTCTATATCCCAAAAGAGAAGAAGACAAATTTGGATCACAAGGAAGTCAAGTATATTTTTATTAGCTACAAGGATGGAATGGAAGGATATAAGTTTTGGGATCTAGTGACAAGGAAGACAATTTAGAGTCAAGATGTGATCTTCAAGTAAATTATTTATACTTGTAGGACTAAAGAGACTCTAGAAAAAGAGAAATGAAAAATAATGATCTAAGTGGATATCAAAGGCCACTTGACTCTTCCATTGATTTAATGGTTCTCTATATTCTTCATAGTTTTTCTATGGTTTTTTGGGTCCCAAATGTTTGGGGTCATTTTGAGGGACTAGATGATGTTTCTTAGAAATTTAAGGGGATAAGGATTGCCATGGAATCCCTTAGTAATAGTTCAATGACGTAGTCCTGATATAGTTCTTTCCAACAATCTACTATGTGCCACAAATGGATATTGTATGCAAAATTTGTGCCCCTGATATGTTGATGTACCAACTAACCACCTTAAGTCCCACAAACCTTTTCGTGCTTCATTTTCTAGGGTTAGGATTTTGGACCAATAAGGTTCTTTCTTTATGTTAAAATACCATATTTTAAGCCTCTTGTAATAGTTTTTTTGAATCCATGTAGTCGTCATCGCTCTCTCTCTCTCTTTAAGGATAACTACCACCATTTTAGATAGTTTTTGTTCTATAGTATTTTATTCTTTCATTTATTAACAAAAGTTGGGTTTTCACCATATTAATATGATTTTTGTTATAATTCTCTATGTGTTAGTTTAATTTCATTCCTTGTACAACCTCGATCTATCGTATTAGAGCCTTCTTCTCCTTATTGTTTCTTAATACATGTCCATAAGAAAGTTAGGGTATAAAGAGTTGGGTCTTGAGATAGTTCCACTTGGGAATGATTGATCTCACCAACATAGGTGGCCTCCCATGGTGGAAGAAAAAATATATGATAGATTGAGAGATCCTATCAAGTTTTTTCTCAAGGAAGCACTTGCACAAAAAAGTAATGAGGTGATGGAAAATATTTTCCATATCCTTCAATGACTTCCATCAGTGCTCAATGCACCTTCGACTAGTGGAAATTGTGGAGGTGTGACACCCTTAAATATACAAGTTAACTTTGATATCCCATTATTTGAAGGTCAAATAGATGATTGTTTTTTTTTAATAAATGGTTAAAATTGTTAGAGGGCTATCACTCTTTCCAAATTATTTCTAACAATGAAAATCTCACTTTTTTGCTCCTAAAATCCCTTCACAATTTCAAATATTGGTAGGAAGGTTATTGGGATAGACAATATAAATATGGGTCCATGATATTCAAGGAGATACCTGCATGTGAAACTTTTTTTCCTATCCTTAAGGAGGAATTCTACCCGATACAGAGCTATGATGACTAGTGCATGATATGAACAACCTTATGACATGAGAGAGACCAAATAGTGTTGGAGTACACCACTATTTACATACCTTATGCTCAAAGTTAGCTATCAAAGAATTCAAATGGAACTTTCTTCTAAGCACCATAGTGGTATACTCAAGTACATCCAAACATAGATGGATTTCCTGGACATATCCTCACTACTAACTATTTATTGATATGTTGTCAAAATTGAGAAAAAATTGAAGTAGAGGAGTAAGGATTTCAAGTATAAAATTCAACTAAAAAAAAAAATCCAGAAAAGGAAACTAAAACTTACAGAACAAGGAAAGAGCTAGGATATCCAACCTCAATACAACCAACCCAATTCACAAACAAAGAACTGTAATGGAAAGTCGAAAAAGAACACTAGAAACTAGTGTGAGTTTCACAAAAGCCCCTGGAACAACACTAATGAATGCTACTTGAAACAATAATTTTTAGTGGAGCTTAAATAAAATGAAACAATATTTGGCTCTACTTCTAATTTAGAACAAGATAAAGGAAAATGCATCATCAATGTATAACTTAATTCTATCATTGCAACCATAAAGATCTAACTAAAAGAGATAGAGGAGCTTAAAGAGGGGGAGGACCTCTTCCATTTATACATGCAGTTGATAGTGGGAGGCAAAAGAACCTAATATCATCTATGGTAATAAGATATTGAAGCCACTAATATTTCCACACCCTTAAGCATGAGCCATTGGTTAGTTGAGCCATGGATGAGACATCCATGTTAGCCAACAATGTTGCATATTTAATGGAATTTATCCCTTCCAATATTGGGTACTATGTGACGTTCCCAAATCAAAGTTTGTGATGTTATTTTAGGAAAATATTACATGTGGAAATGCCATGCATTTATGAGTCGCATCCTCATAGTATCGTCGTTACTCTAGGAGGCTAGCTCTACAGGATACTAGAGATAATTCCAACTACTGTAATTTGATTGATCTTAGTGAAACAATGCTGAAAGGTAATCTCTCAAACTAAAAAAATTGTCCTTTTAATGGTTTGATCAAAAGATGAAAGGAAGGTCACTATAACCACCACAGTCTGAACACGAGGCCTATCTACACAACAAAAGTAGGTTATAATATTGTATAGGCATATAAAGATATCTTTGTTCGATCTGTAGGGGTGCTTTGCACTACCAGATCAAAAACTCAATTAACTTGATGCTCAATTCTTATTTAGCTAATGTAGTATTGTATATATTCTCTCTCTTGGAGAAATTAGGAGATAAGATTTCATATTCATGAGCTCATCTAAAAGGGCCACATTCAACTAAGCTCCTCACCTTGTTGGAATCTACTTATGTTGGCGTATAATAAAGATGGTACATGGAAACCCTGTATTAATTATAGAGCCTTGAAAAAAATCATTATTAAGAATATATACCTTATCCACCATATTGAAAACCTTATTTATCATCTTAAAAGGGACAAGTTCTTTAATAATATTGATCTAAAGTCAGAATACCACTATTTAATAATGAAAAAAAATGATGGAAGGAAGACAACCTTCAAATCTAAAGGAGGAATTTTGAGTTGTTGGGCATACCCATTCACTTGAATAATTCTCCAAAAATGTTCATGAGGATGATGGATAATATCCTACAACAATTAACAAACACTTTTGTGGTTTTATACTTAGATGGTGTTCTCATCTTCAATGGGAATTGGGAATAATATTTGTAGCACATTCGACTATGCTTGATCACCTTGTGAAAATGTAAGTTGTATGCCAATCTAGAGAAATGATCATTTGACATGTAGAGAATTCAATATTTGGGATACATTGTGGATGAACATAGGGTGAATGTTGAACCAACCAAGATCTAATACACTCAATATTGGCCAACCTTGGCTACTCTTACAGAGCTTTATAGTTTCTTAGCCATTGCTAACTTCTATCAAAGGTTTATGTTGGGGTTCTCTCATATCACTTAGGAGTGAAGTAAAGTGACCAAGGGGGGAGAAGAAGGAACATTTTCTTTGTTTGAGTCACAAGAAGAAGCATTTGAAGATATAAAGCATCACCTTTTCTCTGAACCAATCCTCACCCTATCATACTTGCAATATCCATTTGAGATTGAGACTTATGCATATGATTATTCCATCATTGTCGTCCTCACAACAAGGACATGCGATGGCCTATCATAGTGCAATACTCTCTAAGATTATTTGAAGATACTCCACCTGTTATAAGGAGATGTACTCCAATATGCAGGAATGTTGATAGTGGAATCATTATATTATGTGGAAAGAGACTACCATCCCACTAATCTCAGGAATTTGAAATTCATGCAAACACAAGGAAAATTATAGAATTATCACCATAAAAAATAGTTCACACACTTGCAACAATTCCACTTGAACATCAAATACAAAAAGGATGGCACCAATCATGTTTCAGAATGCCACAGTTGGCCCAAACTGACCATAATTCTTAATTCTTATGGGAAGTATACATCTATATGGCCACAATTATACAAGGTTGACTCTAAATTTACTTCTAGATACTAGAAGCTAATCATAAGAAAGAAAGTTCTAGACTTCCAATTTTAGGATATCGTTTTGTGTTACCTGGGCCACCTTTGTGTTCTTTTAAGTGAGTGTGCCAAAATAATTTGGGAGGAACATTAAAGTTTGGTGGTAGGGCACTTTGGTGTGGAAAATATAGTACCAATACTTCATAAGTATTTCTACTAGCCAAATATTTGATAGGATGTCTGCTATTATATCAGATCATGCATTATTTGTGCCATTGCTAAACCAACCATTAAGAAGAAAATGGTTTACCCTCCTTTATCCACCATAGACATCCTTTGGAATTAGTATCCATGGATTAAATGTTAGGTTTTCCCTACACCAAGCATGGAAATAATTGTGTGTTTGTGGTTGTCGACTGGTTCTCTATGATGGCCATTTTGGCACCATGAAAGAAGAGTATCACAACTAAAGCCACTACTAAACTCTTCTTTGAGCATGTTTGGGTTCATTTTTGGGCCACCTCAAACAATTATTTTAGAGAAGGGTTGTAGGTCCCTCAATACCTTTGGGTCTAGCCTATGGTCTCAAATAGATACCAAGTTGACCAAATTGACAACCTTTCATCCCTAAATAAATGGACAAACAAAAGTGGTCAACAAGATGATTGTGCATATCTCACAAATTTAAAACTCAAAGAATTTGTGTACATGGGATGAAATCCTTACATATGTTCAACATATCTATAACATAGCCCTCCATAACCCTATTGTCCATTTTCCCTTTCAGGTGTGCTTAGGCTTCCAATCATTGGCTCTAATTGATGTAGCTATGACCATTTCATATTCACTGATTAAGTCATCCCATGATCAAGTTTACATAGATAGAACAGCTAAATTTATTGAATGGATCTAACAACTCCAAAAATAGGTTCATGATGTCTTGAAAAAATCAATTCCAAGTACAAAAAACAACATGACCATCATAGGCTTCCACATAAGTTCTAGGTTGGTGATAAGATGTGGTTGCATTTAGAGAAAGATGCATCAAAGGCCTCCATAGGAAGTTCATACCAATTCAATATGGGATTTACATAATCACAAATTTTATGGGTGAAACTTATTTTGAATTGAGTATTCCCCCTTTCCTTGGCTTGCACCTTGTATTTAATGTGGCGCTACCTTGACCATATTTTCTTCCTCTATTAGACACCTTAGAGGTAGTTGAGCATTGACTCCCACATAAATTAATTCTTGACTACATTGAACAAGATATAGTGGATTGAATGATATACACCAAGACAAAGGATACATGCCAGTAGTACATGAAAACATATTGTATTGTTAAAGTAGGGTAACTTCTTCACCAAAGGAAAGCGACTCGCCAGGATCCAAATTTAGCACAAGTTTCCCCATCTGATGAGGAAACTTGAAGCAATGGAGATTTTTTCTTCCTCAAGGGGATTGATAGATCTAGCTAGATATCAATTGCCACCCACCTCTTCCACTGACTTAGTGGTTCTCAATCTTCTTAGTAATTTCTATGGTTTTTTGGGACCCAAATTTCCAGGGCCGTTTTGAGGCCCTAAATGATGTTTTTTGGCATTTTTTTGGGGCCAAGTAGTTTTTTGCCTTAGTTGGAAGTTATATCCCTCATATATTTATTTCGAACGAGTTATTGTGCACCCTAAATAGATATTGTATGTAAAAGTTGTTCCCTCAAGAAATTGGTTTACCAACTAACTACCTCGAGGCTTACAAACTTTTTGGATCATCATCTTCTATGACATATTTTGGAACTATATGGTTCTTGATTTATGTTAAAATACCATTATTTCGTCTCTTGTAATAGTTTTTGTGAATTCATGTAGCCACCATCTCTCTCTCTCTTCAAGGATAACTGCCACCATTCTAGCTAGTTTAAGTTCTACAATACTCTGTTATTTCATTTATTAATAAAAGTTGGGTTTTCACCATTTTACTTTTCTTTCTATTATATTTCTCTATGTATGTTTCATTTCTTTCCTTGTACATCTTGGATCAACGAAAGCTCATGTTTGACTTGAAGTAAGAATAAAATGACACAAATGAGTCGACTAAGTTAGATGAAGAGGTGGAATGAAAACTTTGATTCTAATGAGGTTTTTTGGAGTAAGGAAATAACCTAAAATATATTTGAGTCCACTTTTGTATTATTTTCCATTAATGATGAACCCAGGTTGGTTGAGGAGGAAAAGCTCTAGCCAAAATCTATGAAGGGAGAAATTGATTTTTTACACAAGAATGAGACCTAGTATTTGGTCAAATTACCTTATGGAAGGAATCCTATTGGTTACAAGTGGGTGCTCAAGGAAAATTTAAATGCAATAGGTTAAGTTGAGAAGTACAAGGCTTGACTGGTGGAAAATATGTTATTCCCAAGTTGAAGATTACCCTATTGCAAAAGTTAACTTCCATTAGAGTGACGATGTCTCTAGCTATATTTGATCTAGAAATAGAGAAAATGAATGTAAAGACAACATTTCTACATGCTTATTTGGAAGAAGAAATATACATGAAACAACTTGAATATTTGTAGTAAAGGGAAAGGAGAAGCTAGTCTAGAAGTTGAGGAAGTCCCCTTATGGTATAATGTAGTCACCCAATATGTGGTACCAGAAATTCAACAAATACAACTAGGGATTGGAATTTGTGGGAATCCGAGCGGATCATTGTGTATATCTCAAGTTGGAAAGAAAGTGCTTCATATATTTAGTGTTGTATGTTAATGATATGTTTTTGATTAGAAACAACATGGGCACAATCAAGAAGGTGAAGATGAAACTATCCTCCAAATTAGACATGAAGGATATTGGTGGTACAAATTTCATTCTAGGAATGTATATAATGAGAGGTTGTGTATTTAGGAAACTCGGGATAAGTGTTTAGACATGTAGGATTGTAAACCACGAAGGTACCAATTCCTAATGAGGTAACACTAACTATTGAACAATGCCCACAAACAAAACAAGAAATAGTGGACATGGTTGGTGTTGCATTTGCAAGTGTTGTAGGTAGTTTGATGACCCATATCTAGATCTATCTGACATCTGAAACAATAAACCTTATAAGTTGAGAAATATTTTTGGATACGAAATAGATGTTTCTACCTTATGAATTTATGCATTATGCAAAAAATGAACTATAAATAAAATTGGATTAAATTACTCACATAAAACCATAAAAATGAATTATGAAAACTTGTACAACCTTAAAATTGTATCATACATGACTTAAAAAATTCAAGTTGAAGTACTTAAAATATGCTTAAAATCAAATCCAAATGAATAAAATTGTTAAAACATAGAAAACTAAAAAAATTTAAAAGGTCCCCATTATTTTATGAATAATTCATAAAATGATGGAGGATTGTTGTGCAAGCTACAACAAGTTCTTAGTCACCTCAACCTTACATTATTTTCAATGTTTATTTTTCTTGTTTTGGGTACGGTTTTGGTTTTCTTCATATGGTGATGTTGGGCTTGAATTTTCTCAAGGTGTGGGCTCCATGTTATTTAATTATGTGCATTTTAATATGGAAAAATTTAATGTTTATTTCCTTTTTATAATTTTTCCAGGAGTAGGAAGAAGGTGAATTGTGACAGCCTCTGCTAGTTTTAGATGGTAGAGGTCCTTCATGCCTACATTTACCATATATGGATAAGTAACATTAAGATATATTTGTTGATCTATATGGGTGTAAAAAAGAATAGTTACAAAAGAAAAGTAGATATCTTTTGTTACTACTTTTTTTCTTTAAAAAAAAAATTTAAAAGGCATAGTCCCTGACCTCTGTATTGTTGTAATACAAAAAATCCACCCTAGCCTGTATTGTGGTAATATAAGAAGATTTCTCAATAACCTATTTTTATAACTTATGATCTGGATGCAATAAAAGATGCTAATCTAAGTGACAGAAATTCAGATTGATTTTCATCAAAAATCAATTGCTTCCACTGCTTGCACTGGCCGTCAATGAAAAAAGTACATGGAGCCAATGAATGATGACGTTAGTAGAGCCTTATAATATCTTGTCAAGCTCTCCTCAAATACAAGCCCTCAATTTATTCAAGAAATTGTAAAACACATGGTACAATTTATTGATAACAATTGAATGATAGTGGCCCTTTTCCCATTATGAAAATAATAATACAATCAAATTGAAGAAATACTTACCTAAAACCAATCAATGACCATGAAAAAAGGTCCTACAATGTATCTCCTTAAATATTTCTCCTCATTTTGCTGAAGAAATCACAAAACATGTGGCATGGTTTATTGGTAACAATGGATTGGTTGAACCTTCACTCATTTTACATTAGAGGTACCATATGCAAGCTTACTGATATTTAAAAAACAAAATAATATTATGGCCACCTTTAAACCTATTAACATCATTCATATTTCCTTGAGATCTATCAAAAATCTCATACACCCTTCTATTACAAAAGGCATCTACTTGATTTTGTGCTCTTGTGGTAAAACATATGTAGGCGAAATAGGTCACTCCATAAAGATCAAAATTCAAGAGCACTAAGTTGATATCAAGCATAATCATTACAAGTATTTTGCCTTGGCACCACATTTATGTTGAAAATGTTATTGTCCTTGTCAAATTGATCACTATCACCATAATAAACTAAGACAAGTGATTAAAATTAAGAAACATCCTATTAACCTCAACATAAATGGACTTAAAGTTGTGTAAAAATTGGATTCGCATTAACCTCCAAGCATGTTCTTCCTAATTGTTCCTTTCTCCTCTTTGTATTATTTATCTTCCTTTTAAACCATAATACCATATTAATTAATAATAAAATTATACATTTACTCAATATTTATATAATAATAATTAATATTATACTTTATCTCATCTTTGCTATTAACAATTATATTATTAATATTATATCATTGAAATTATATTTTATAAATACTTATATTATATTATATCTTATTTTATTATATGTATTAGTTTCGCATATTTATTTCATACCAATTATAACCAAAATAATTGTTTCCATTAGTAGTGGTATTATATTATAATAATTACATTATAATTTAATTAATTAATACCATAATATTAATTTTAATATCACATGTTTTAAAAATCTAAAATATCAATAATATGTTTATCATTATGTTTTAGATCATACTTTGTAATATTAGTTTCAACATATTATATTCATATTATTATAATCAATATTTTTTTCATTAATATCGTAATATTATTAGTAATATTACATTATTATTTAGATTTCATTAATATCATAATATTATTTGTTAAATTGAGGCTTCTGTAATCTATATCAAGTTTATGAGAGATTTTTCGGCGTAAATTACATGATATTTCATTTGTCAACGCGTTTTGAACCAACCAGTGTGGTTTATCGTCAGGACAAGTTGAAGAAACAGATCAAGCTATGCATGTTAAATAGACAGAGAAAACCTCCAACGACTATAATTCATGAGCATGCAACTATTATATTGACTAACATCTAAATTTGACTAGGGAACAGTTAGATGGACTAGGGCTAGGGGCCTAAAAATAAGTTAATATAACTAACTTCATATTTTAAATTAACTTATTTTTAGGCCCCTAGTCCTAGTCCATTTAACTGTTCCCTAGTCAAATTTAGTTGTTCGTCAATATAGCCATTGCCTGGTCATGGATTATAGCAGTTGGAGGTTTTCTCTGTCTATTTAACTTGCATAGCTTGATCTGTTTCTTCAACTTGTCCTGAAGATGAATCACACTGGTTGGTTCGAACGCGTCGACAAATGAAATATCATGTGATTTACGCCGAAAAATCTCTCATAATAATCATAATATTATTTTTGATATTACATTATTAAAGTCTAAATATCAATAATATGTTTAATCATACTTTGTAATATTAATATTTACATTTTAATTCTTTTCTTTTTCTTTTAGAGAGTTCCTTTAGTTTATTTCCTTGGATCTTTTTATGTGAATATGTATTTTATTATATGTTAATTCTATTAACATATTATATAAAATAGAATTAGTAATTAGTAGTTCTTTTGGTTAATTTTAGTTTTTTTCCTCTTATTTATGTTCTTTTAGAATGATTAATTTTTCATCATCTTTCATGACATTAGTTAGTTTGAAATAGTTAGTTCAAAAAATTTCTCTCAACGTGTATATATTTTTTTAAATGTCCAATTGGTGCTAAGTCAACAACCTCTGTGGCACTTCAGGGAATACAGGGCACTTCAGGGAATACACCGACTACAAGCTCATAATCACATGCCACATTTCTAAAAACATGAACATGTTCCCAAGCACTTCATTCCCGCTTTTTTTAACCATTGGCTTTGGGCAAATGCAAGTATTATTTTCTAAAAAAATAAATATATACTAATATTTCATAACTAAAAATAAATCTAACTAATGCAATGTTTGACCATGCCTGACCATGGTTGAGCATGATGGATTTCCATATCAAGACAATATTTCTCACAATGCGACATTTGAGCATGGTTGATCCTCATATTGAGAAAATCTTTCTCATAATGTGGCAATGTACAATGGTGTTGTTATGACTACAACAACCTCCTTTTCATTACTATTTGTATAAAAGAAAGAAAAAAAAAAGGACCCTATATAACACAAAATCTTATTTAAAAAGAACCCCTTCTTTTTGTAAATAGTTTTTTTCAAAAAATGTTAAAAAAATTATAACATAAAGACTCTTCTCTCTCTCTCTCTCTCTCCCGTCTCTCTCTCTGTCGTCTCTCTCTCTCTCTTCTCTCTCTATATATTACTATAATATATATATAGTAAAAACATAACTCTTGTTCCCGACCTTCCGACTTCCAACTATAGCACGGTCAGGCTTCATACTCGAAGATATTAAAACAACTTTCTTGTCACTTGACCTCCTCACTCTCGACCCTCGACCCCTGACTCCTGACATTCATATTACCCTGACTATGTTGTGCGTTGGGGTTGGGGTAACCCCTACCAAAAAGTTATATGTAATATCACAACGACTTTTGACTACCTGACTGGCTTCTACAGCAACTACGAATAAAATATTTCATTTTTTCATTTGCATGCCAACCATCATTTTTTATTTTTTTAAATAAATTTGTAAATTGAAATCGCTTATGTTTGAATAAAACCTTCCTCATCCTCAGAACATCCAACCTCACCTCGATTTTGCACAAATACACTACTAGAGCCAAAAAAAAAATCCTTATTATTACATGATTGCATGGGTTACGGGACATGTGCATATTTCTACCCACACTATAGTAGATTGCAATAAAATGTTACAGCCTCTTGGAAACTGGAAATACTTTCAACAATTTATAAGCTTATTCCTCTTGAATTTTTCTTAACCACTCAGTTTCTAGATAACTTCATCAACATAGTATTCAAGAACTATGAAAGGAATTACGATAAAGTTGTTAAATATTGGTTACGAGAAGATAGAGAAGGGTTCAAAATTAAGTCATCAAAATAATATGTTGTTTCCATTTTCAAAAGACCCAATAGGTACCTCATCAAAATGTTGTCCCAATTATATGGAGAGAAATACCTTGAGCATTGCAAGTTGCAATGGATGGATTTAATATATAGTCTACTCAATGGTTCAAAACGTTTCAATTAGGCTGATATTCTTTCTCATAATTTAACAGATGCCCTAAATTTATCCATTTTATCTCCTCTGGGATATGAATAGATGTTGTGCATGTTAACCTATATTATGGATATTAGAATTTCTTGTATTTTGTTTCCTTTTATGAAATCGAATTACCCACTTGATCATCCACTGCCTATTTAGGATTGTGCCCCTATTTTGTGGGAAAGTTACTTCAAATTCCAATTTTATGACATTTGTAATTATGTAATGATCATTTTACATGAGATTTTGTTTGGAAAAAACCCTCCTAGGTTTATTCATGCCCTTAAGGAGGTGTTATAAGAAATAGGATTATGGTTTATGGAAAAATTATTCACATATATCAGATTCTACGGAAGTGAAGTTGGCCTTCACCTTCTTCCTAGATAAATTCCATAGAGGATTTCTTTAAGAGAGGTATCCAATAAAACTTCGCTAAATGGTCAAGCTCGGGAAAATGAGAAAAACTTCAAAAGAAAATTTGGCCAAACTTCCCAATCAGCTTTGTAAAAACTTGTCTCAAGGATCGAGGGCACCCATTTAAGGAGGCTAAAGAACTCCATCATGTTTGGTTTTATTCATTTCCCCTTTATGATTATGATCCTAGAGGAATCATTAATGAACATTATAAATTTTTCATCTTCATCAAAACCTTCACACACGAGAAGCCTTTTTTTGATGAGATTTTCATTGCTAATTTTTTTTTAGCAAGCTTGTTAAAGAGGACACATGTTGAGTAGGATTGATAGAAGTAAATTGCAAGAGTTTAGAGGAAATATTTATGAGGACTTCCTTAAAAAAAAAAATCATACCAACATTTGAATTGAAGAGATGAAATCTCTTGAGATTTTGAAATATAATTTCAATCACATTATTTCAGACCCTCTTTCCTCTTCTGAAAAAATAGTAGAATCTCAACTTCAAAATGTTCCTAATTTTTCTTTTACAATTATAGAGACAAGCACAACCAAAGAAAACATTATTAAAGAGAAATATCCGGATAGCCATATAGACCAACAGAGTCAAAGCATCACAAAAGTAAAAGATAAAAAACAATTGAAACCAAAGAAATAATATGCAATTGAAAAACAGAATTCCTCTTCCAAGAGTATGATTAATATTCATGGTCCAGATGGCACCACTCAGGTAGATACAGAGTCCAAGAAAATTGATGAGTAAGTCAAAAATATGTTGATTGATACAAATAAAGATGAGCAAATTACTAGCACCCCTTAGTCAACATTGACTGATTTCTCCACTAGAGGAAAAGAGTTTGCTAAGTAGCAAGGGAAAACCACTGAAATGTCTATTCCACTAATTTCTCATAACAATTTCATGACTCCTATTTCTACAAAAATTCCTTTTGATTCTTTTTTATTTAAACTTGTGACTGAGGTTGAAATTGTCCCTAAAACTATTCCATCCTTCAATGCTCAAACTAAGTCAGTTTTTGAAACCATTTCAAAATTCATTTGGTAAGTAACATGAAATATAAATTAAAAAGCTAAAGAATCCTCACAGACTCTAGGAGCCTTTATCAATTATAATCAACACCATATTAGTGAAATTTCCATGGCCTATAAGAATAGTATGTAAAATATCAAGGTATGAAAAGGGAAATAGAAGAGAGTAAAGCATCCAGTGAAGAAAGTTGTCAAAACTATTCCGCAACACTTGTAGAAGGGTTCGCCATCGAAAGAGAAAAATATTAGAAAAATTGAAGAGAGAGCATAAAGCGATACACACAACACAAATCTCACTTGATATTTTCATTGATCACGACAGGTACAAATATATAAGACACAAATTACTGACTTCGACACATCTAGATTATGACTCCAACTCATAACATATGAACCAAAAAATTCTAGATTGACGCCTAGGGACTCACAATGACAACTACACATGACATGGAAGTATTATTTCCAACATCCTCCCTTAATGCTTACATGGATAACATGAAAAACATATATTACAACAATAAATAAATAAATTTTTGACTGGTCTTCATCAGCACCCACATCCACTCTAGAATCTCACAAACACCACTCTTTCACCACCACATCTTTGAGTTGTTACTTGACCTCCATTTAAAATGTAACTGCCTGTGACCATTGTTAATGAACTTTGAAAGGTCAACAATATTAACAACTTGCCTCGTCAGGGCTTTTGCGATAAGAGCCATCAAGTAATGAACCATCCTATGGACCAACCACCATCTGTTGGGTATTTCACTTTTAGCTATCCGTTAGTTGCTAGGATGGAGGTCTGGATACAGAATGTGTTCAAAAGTTGATCAAACAACTTGACCTTACCAAAATTGATGTTTCAGACACCGGGGCTTCTAGTTTAAGAACCACCAACCCTTTTTATAACCAAAATTACTAACACACAAGAATTGACGTTTCAGACACTCGGGTTTCCAGTTTAAGAACCATAAGTCCTTTTAAAACACAAAACACCAAAACAATCTCACATTTTTTTGCTTTTTTAATACTACACATAACAATAATACAATTGCAACTTTAGCTCACACCACTACTTGAACATAATATCAGAAAACGTGAAGTTGACAGAGAAATATTTGTGATTTCTGTATCAACACAAGCTTTCGCAGCCTTAAGATCTTCCCATGAGCAAAATTGAATATGGAGCTGACCCACAAAACCTCTACGACACTGGATTTGTGTTGCACAAAAATTGTCACCTTGACATTTTGCAATCTGTATGAATCCATTACCACTCATACTTTCCTCCTTTGTAAGTCTTAAACCTCAGTTCTTCATATCCAACCTTGAAAATAAGAGAAAGCCCTCAAAAGTCTCTAAAACTCTGGTTTCGCACTTTCTCTTAGCATTACCTGTGGTCCCGCATCTAATGGCCATGTCCCCTGCGCACCTGACCACTTTGTCTCTATGTTATGGGTGTGGACCCCTGAAAAGTTAAAAGGGCACAATTATGTTCTTAAAAACTCACTTTGAGTCATTTCTAGAAGCTTCTGGAAGGAATCTTGAGGTGGCAAGTTCGCTCCTTTAAGGTTCATGCATCCCATACCTTAAGGAGCTAACCCCTTGATGTGAGGAGCTTATCCCTTTGAAAGAGGACTCTATCCCTTCATAGGTGGACCTGTAACCTCCTTCGTTTGCACTATAAAATGAAGCATTGGGCTGGTTACTTGGGAGGTTGAAAGCTGAATATTTTTGAGGTGAAATGCTGCTGGAACTTAGTCTTCCTAATTGAGCTCTTGTGAGGAGAGATTACATACCTCTTTGATCTCATTTGGAAGAGTGTGAGGCTTGTCAAAGTAAAGGAGATTCCTGTTTCAGACCCTGGGAAGAACTTGTACAATATCAAGGCACCAAAGGTTGTAAGGTTCTTCTATTTCAAAGTTAATACAAATAAGTTTATTTTTCTCAATAAGTTGTACTTTATGGTTTATTTTATGGATTCCTTGATCACCATAATGAACATGATTTATGATATTAGCTATGCAGGTGTTATTTGATGTGAGCTTATTTATGATTGCAGGTTCTCAAAAGGAAATTCTTTCGGATGGTTGAAGGATGCCTGCTACAAACTAGCGTTGGACTTAAGGTAGGGTTTAAACAGCTCTATAGTTTTTATTAATGAATCACAATATGTTTATAGAAAGGTAGATTTGCTTGTCCTGCTTTTTGTTAGATATATTTTGATACTAGGGAGGTCAGCCTTGTCCTCAAGATCGATTTATCCGACCAACAAATTGGTGACTCCGCTGGGGAACTGAATTTGGTTTTTGGTTTTCCCTTGTCTTTGACTTGAGAAACTTGTTTTTGTTTCTGGTTTTTGCTTGATGTGTGTGGGATTGGGTAGTTTTTAGGATCTGGATTATTTTCTTTTTTTTTAAAGTTTTCAGAGGACCGCACTTTCTTTTTACAGACAGTGCGAGCATCTCTGCACTTTTCCTTTAGTACATAGAGCGGTACCGCATCTGGTTCTTCTGGAAGCCTGCGGACTCTGTGAAATTTTTTGAAAAACCTAAAATGTTTTCTTCCAGTTAAGTTTAAGTTTCATTTACGACTTTTGGTGTCTACCCAGATCTGCATGTGTTCTGTCAAAAATCTCTTGTGAGTAAGTTCCATTGGTATTTTTGTTTTAGATGATTTTCTAGAAGTTTTGCATGTTTGGATTGGTTTTCACTTGGTCTTTGTAGTGACTCAAAGATTAGAAGCCTAAGAAACCTTAGATCACCCTGCTGTCTTTTTGTCTTCTTGATGAGTCTGACTGGTTTGTGAAATCTTCCCTTGGTGAGAAATATATTTCGTTTTCTCTTTCCAAATCTTTGAATGAACTTGGTTATAAGTCTTGAATTTCATTTTTATAAAAGAAAACATAGCTGGATGTTTTTTTATTGATTTGTTATTTTGAACGAATTAATCCTTAGTTTACTAAATAACTAAGTAAAACATCCTCAAAAATATTTGAAGCTTTTATTTCGATTAGGTTTTTAGAAGTCTTTAGATCTCAAGATTAGTTTTTGTAGTTTTGAGTGTTTTCTAGAAATTGTAGAATCTCTTTTGAAAGAATCGTTTTTTATAGTTTTGAGTGTTGAAAAAGAAAAGGATTTATTGTAAGCATAATTAATAGTCGCGTTTTGAGTTCTTATTGAAAAAGACAAAAAGATTTTATTTTCATTTACGTGTTGAAAGAAAGATTTGTTTTTCAAAGAATTGCATTCTCAAACTCTTTCTTTTAGCTAGAAATTCATTGAAGGAAAAACAAATTGTTTATCATTTTAGGTACATTTTTTAGTGTTTTTGGAGTCGATTCTTCACACCATCAAAGTTTCATTTCCATACATATTGACTTAAGAAACAACCCATAAAAGTAACGCTTAATTAAAACTAATTTAGCAATCTTTTCTATTTCTAGGGCTCTTATCACCAATATAGCTTAGGCTAGTATCTTGGAGTAGGGAGCAATTAACTCTCCAAGATAGTTAAAACAAACAAGTAGCTATATCTTGCTGTAGGAAATAAATCCAATTGTAATTGATATAATCTGGGAAGCTCCTCTTAAAGGATTCAATCAGGAGATCATGTTCGAACCTTTTAGACAATCAAGTCTGTCTCATTGGGAATGATAGAAGATTTGCACGTGTTATAAACGGTAAACCTCAGATTAACCATTGTCGAGGAGGCTAGGGTCACTTGTTGGTAAACCTCGGATTGATCATGTCGAGGAGCCTTCAAGGGGATTGAGCTTTGCTACTCTACCCTTGCACGTAGATCGGATCATAGATTGTTCCCCCAGTTGTATTTGTTACTGTTGGTAACCTTAGTGTCTATAAACTTAAGATTATTTCCTAAGGTGACAGTGAAGGACGGGTCTCACTGTACCTAGAGTAGATGTCGACTAGACTCACTTGGACTCTCTGGGGGGTTCTCTTCACTCGAGACGGTTTTAGTGAAGAAACTTGTGCTAGTCTGTTTCATTAAGCAGGTTGTCGGGGTAACTGTTCCAACCGCCCTTTCTGTATTAAATTCTACAATGTTGGGTTTCATCACCAACTAGTGTTTTTGGTATGGAAAGTTACTGTTTGTGTGTGGTTTGAACTCTTCAATTTTTTAGGCATGTGATTCAATTGTTTGGTTCTTTAGAGACTTTAGGTGGTTTTATTGAGATTTTCTTTGTTTGCGTGTGAGTAATTAAATATTTAATCGTGGCTGAATTACCAAGACAATCCTGTAGACTTCGGGGGCAACCTCCCGAGTATACACCAAGCCAGCTTGAAGGGCTACGAGCTCTTGTATCACCTAGTGACACTAGAGTTGGGTCACCAGAAGCCAAAGAGTCTTCCTTAATTGTTCATCATGATTATCAAGTACAGACAACGGAGTATATTTCTGAGCCAATTTCCCTTTCCGAAGTTACTAGTAGTTTTTCTCCTACTAGTCAATTAATTGAAGAACCTGAAATTTCTGAGCCTGAAACTGAAGCTGCTTCTACTCCATCTTCAAGATTTGCTTCTCCAACTTCTATTGGTCCTGGTTCACCATGGTAGGAAGTATCATTACCCAAAATCCTCCTTCTGGACTCATTTCTATTGAAGAACTTGTTAGTCCGAACGAAGATATAACTCTCCCTGAAAATCAACCGAATTTAGAACTTAGGGAGTGTGAATCAATTTTCTATAGTCATTTTAGGAGTGACGCTTGGTACGTATCATTGACAAACTTTTTAGAAAACCCGGATCTTAGTTTTTCACCACCTTGAATTCATTTTCATCCTATGCCCAGAGGTTATTATCCTCCTTTGAATATGTTGAGACGGTCATCTATGTTTTCCCAAACACTGGAAACATTTTTATATGGTGGTCCTTCTGTTCCTTCGGGGTATCAGTCACTCACTGGTACTTTTTGAGGAGCATCTCCTGAACCAATTGAACATGAGATATCAACTGGTAATAACGGAACTCAAGCGTTGAGCGTAGATGAAATTCTTATGATGTTTGGTACTATTTCAAATGTGCAAACTCAAGGTAGTCAGTTATCGCTTGGGGGGAAACCCCAAGGTAGTCAGTAACCGCCTAGAGGGCAACTTCAAGGTAGTCAATTATTGCATCGGGGGAAACCTCAAGGTAGTCAGTTACCACTTGGGGGGCAACCTCAAGGACAGTACATACCTCAAGGTCAACCCCAGTATCAATATATACCTCAAGGTCAAACCCTAGTTTCAGTACATGCCTCAAGGTTATCAACCTCAAGGTCAGTACCCAACTCAAGGTTTCCAACCACCTTCTAGTCAACCATTTGTACAAGGAGCTGGAAATGTACCATTTAATTATCAGCCTTATGCTCAACCTGGTTATGGTCCTCAATATGCTCAACCTTTTATGGGTCCATACCCCGGAATGAACATGGTGTGGGATCCATCTCAACAGACTTTGCAGCTAAATGTACAGTTATCAAGTCAACCTTGACAACCTTTGGTTTTTGGTCCAACCTAGCAACCTGTCCAACCTACTTTTCAAACTTTTGCACCTAGTGTAGTTCAACAGCCTGGGCCTAGTTCACCTCGAACTCCACCTCAAATTGTTGTTGCAACTACTGCAGCTTCTGTTCAATCTACCCCACCTACTTCTGGAGTATCGACAGCTCCAGTTTCTACTATTCCTGTGTCAGTGCAAACTCCTCAAGCCTCTTTACCACAGTCAGGACCTATAGTTCAGACTTCGGTTCAGATGCCTGTAGGACAACCTGGTCCAAGTACGGTTGTCACAAGTCAACCACAATTCACTTATCAACCGTACCAGGGATATTATCAATTCGGTCCTACTATGCAAAATCCAGTTTATCAGTATCAACCGTACCTTGGATATACTTATCAGCAACCTCAACAACCCCAGTTTGGTCCCGTTAATCTTGGTTTTCCGGGAGGATATAATATTCCAAATGCAAATCCAATTCCAGGATATCCTGGATATCCTCCTCCTAGGGCTGGTCTTGTTACCCAAGGTTTTTGAGACCCTCACCGTCAGTTACCTTTTATTACAACTTTGGATTTACCTGATTTGTCGTGCCTTACGAATGATCCAATTAACTATCTTCCGTATTGGCCGCCAATGCCTAATAAGTTGCCCAGTGATATTTCGAAATTCGAGGGTAAGTCAGGAGAAGATCCGTCAAATCATGTGATGACTTATCACCTCTAGTGTGCATCTAATTCCATTATCAATGATTCAATTTGCTTACGTCTTTTTCAATGCATTCTGATTGGTCTTGCTGCCAAATGGTACATTGAGTTACCACGAGGCTCTTTTTATAATTTTAGTTAGTTAGCCACTTCTTTCTTAACTCATTTTCAGTTGCCTGTCAAATACAACAATGGCACGGAATTATTAACTTCATTAAAACAGTCAACGTCCACATATATTTTAGCTCATATTCATGAACGGCAACGTAGACAACGTTTAGTGAAAGTTTTTATTCCGAATCAAATTTTATCAGAATGGTTCGTTAAATCATTATTACCTAAAATCACTGAAGATGTAGCTAAGGCAGGAGTTGTTACTGAAGAGCAAGTAATTGCTCAAGCTCAGTACCTTGACCTCGTCTATACGTAGTCAGGTACTTTACATGAAAAAATCCCTGACCTTCCGAAACACAATCAAATAACTGCAACTCCTTCAAGGTCTCATGCTGCTGATGGTATGATTGGTTCAATTAGTACAAAAACCAAGAAGAAATCTTCAAAGAATTCTTCTCCTATTATAACTTCACCAGATTCCCCGACAGGAGACTCTTTCACTGAAATTCCTGCCGATATCCATGTCGTAGAATCATCTACGGCTAAATCAAAATCCAGTGGTAAAAAGAAGGGGAAGAAAAAAAATAAACAAAACTCAAAAGAGAAATCAGATAAAAATGAATCTATTGACGAAAAACGTAAACCTCGCTATCCTTGTCTCAATTGTGATGAGGAGCATTTTACAAGAGACTTGCCACATCGAGCTGAGGTTTCGAAAATCATAAAAGGTTCTCAAACGCCTGCTGTCTTGAAGGATCCTTTTCCTAGCCAAGATAGTAAGATCATCGGTTCTTCCTCAAATGCCTCAGAAGAACCCATTATGATGATGTCTCATGTTAGGATTGCGACACGATCGCAATATTATGGTAGTAAAAATCCTGTTGGTGGTAAAGAAGCAGAATCTTCTAATTCAAACCCATCAACTTCAACTCCTTCTAGTTCTGATCCACTACAGATTGAGAAACCTAACCCTGACTTAGTAATTAAACTGCCTACTAAAGGTATACTTTGGAAGTCAGCTTTCAATCCACATGCGAGAGCTACTCAAAATTATAACATTGTTGAAGACTTAGCTATTTCCCCTTCAACAATGTCGGCTTTGGAGGTGCTACAATCATGCCCAACACAGCATAAATTACTATTGTCGGCTATAGGAGCTGTTGATATTCAGGATTCGAACCTAATAATCTTTGATTTAGAGAATAGTACACCCCACCTACCTCATCAAATGGCTTTCCAGATTCCAGTGTTAGTCAAAAACAGACCTGGCTTTCGGATTGTGATTCATGAGGGAGCTTGTACGTGAATTATGTTGATCCAGTGTTGGATATCGCTTGGTTCTCCTACACTCAATCAGTCCCCAACGATTCTAAAGGCTTTTGATGGCCGAGGGTTCCATCCTTTTGGCATTTTGCAGGATTTACCTATAGGGGTTGAAGGTAAAACTGTAAATCTAGATGTGGAAGTGGTTGATTCCCCTCTAGATTACAACCTTCTCTTGGGTCACAGTTGGTCTTACACTATGACTGCTATTGTTTCATCGGTCTTTCGGCTCATCAAGTTTCCTCATAATGGAAAGATCATTACGATAGACCAACTGACTTATTTTTCATCTGACCCAACCTCTTCAGATAGTATTCAGCATGTCAGTAAAACAACTATCCCTTACAAGGATGTTGGGGTAGGTTTGATTAAATATTCTGGTTTACTAGGAACTTTTTCTTTCCCTCCTCCTAATGTATCGCCTTTTATTTCAACTATTCATATGATTTCATCGAACACTATTGCTTTTGATGATCCTTGGATTGTACCTTCCAATTCTGAGGTGGATTCATTTGGTAACACGATGCCTTTGAGTCCCTTTGAAATTGCATATCAGGCTATACAGTCGTTTTCTGACTCTTGCTCAACCGAAACAAATCCAATGAATGTGGTCCATGGGGAATCACTTTCAATATCAACCTCAACTTCAACAAAATTTTCTGATCCTGTTCATACTGATGAGCAGATTCATGAACTTTTGTTTGTTGATGATTTACCGAGGGAAGATATTCATCATCGATCTTCATTTTTACCTGAGCTTGATCATTTTGAAAATGATTTTTCATCTATTTTTACAGTTGACTATGTCAAAGAACCACATAATCCATTGCAACATCCTGATTCTGAGTTAAATTTGGGAAATATCTCTCGAACGGTTCCTATTGACATTTCAGTTAAACCCGGAATTATTGAAAACATTCATATAGGTGTTTCCTGTATGGACGATGAAATCCAAACTTATAAAGCCCTATTTCAAGAATTTTGCGACGTGTTTGCCTGATCATATGAAGAAATGCCAGGAATCGATCCATCAATTGTTGTCCATGAAATTAAAACTTACCCAGATGCTAAACCTGTCTGGCAACGTTTGCGTCAGATACATCCATGAAAAGCTACTGCTATTAAAGCTGAAGTTAAGAAATTACTTCGAGCAGGTTTCATTTATCCAATTCCCTTAACGGATTGGGTATTGAATATTGTTCCTGTTAACAAAAAGCAAGGAACGATAAGAATATGTATCGATTATAGGGATATTAATCGAGCTTGTCCTAAAGACAATAATCCAACCCCCTATATCGATCAAATTATAGATGATTGTGCCGGTAGTGATATGTTCTCCTTTATGGATGGTTTTTCCGGTTACAATCAAATCAACATACTCCCTACTGATCAACCTAAAACGACTTTCATTTGTCCATGGGGGACATTTGCTTATTGCAAATTACCTTCTGGATTGAAGAATGCTGGAGTAAATTTTCAAAGGGCTATGTCTTACGCATTTCATGACATCAAGCACATTGTGTAGCCTTATCTCAATGATTTACCTGCCCATTCATTACATAGAGCCGATCATCTCACTCATTTACGAGCAATATTTATGAGATGTAGGCATTATTGAATTAGGCTGAATCCACACAAATGTGTTTTCCTATATAGAAACGAGTCGTTTACTGGGATTTGTTGTTTCAAAAGCTAGCCTTCGTGTCGATCCCTCGAAGGTTGAAGCTATTGTCAAACTACCTCCTCCTTCGACTCTTCGCCAACTCCAAAGTTTGCAAGGGAAAGAAAATTTTTTACGTCGTTTCATTCCTAACTACGCTGAGATAACGAAAGGTTTTACCAGGTTGTTGAAACAGAATACTCCATTCTTTTGGGATGAGATAGCTGAAAAATCTTTTGATGCACTTAAACACGCGTTGACCCATGCATCGTTATTGCATCCTCCCAACTACAACCAGGATTACTTTTTGTACCTCACCACTTCTCATTCCACCAATGGGATGGTTTTTGTTCCGAAAGATGAATTCAACAGTGAACATGTGATTTACTATCTTAGTCGAACCCTGAATCCGACTGAGCTTAAATATTCGCATGTGGAGAAATTGGCATTGGCGGCTGTTCAAGCTGTCCAAATATTTCGTCACTACATCTTATTACGCAAAACCACTGTAATTTCTGACTGTAACCCTATGATGTATATCTTGATCAAACAATTGCTAGGGGGCAATTACTCCAAATGGATAGTTATCCTGCAGGAATTTGACTTGGAGTTTGAAAAATCCAAGGCAAAGAAATCTTTGGTTTTTGCAGAACTAATGTGTGATTTCCCGCATACTGATACTGAAACTGTGGCGGAAGAGCCCGTTGTGGACGAATCCTTGTTTCTTATTAGTACTCTTGATCCATGGTATGGAGATATTATTGTTTATCTCCAAACCCAATCTTTTCGGCCTGAAATCTAACGATCTCAGCGACAGAAAATATGTTTCCAATCCCAACAATACAATATTATTGGAGATACACTCTATTGTCATGGGGCGGATTCTATTTTCCGACATTTTCTAACTCATGAAGAAGCTAAAAAGGTTTTGAATGATTGTCACTCTAGAGCATGTGGCGGTCATATGTCTAGGTATGCCACAGCCCAAAAGATATTGCGCGCTGGTTATTTCTGGCCATCCTTATTCAAAGATTGTATCTATGCAGTCCAGAAATGCCACAATTGTCAAATTTTTTTATCGTAAGATGCATGCTCCACCCGCTCCTCTCCACCCTATCATTGTTTTCGGTCCTTTCGCAAAGTGGGGTTTGGACTTTATTACATGTAACCCTCACTCGGTCAGGGGGCATGCGCATATCATCCTTGCTGTAGATTATTTTACTAAGTGGGCCGAGGCGATGCCTACATTTTTGGCAGACGGTAAAACTGCTGCAATTTTCGTTTTCAATCATATAATTGCTAGATTTGGTGTTCCTCAAGCTATTATTACTAATCATAGAAGTCATTTTCGAAACATCATGATGACTGAACTGACAGATCAAATTGGCCTGCGTCATGATAGTTCTACTCCATATTATCCATAGGCTAATGGTCTGGTTGAAGCTATCAATAAAGTTCTAGTCACTATGATCCAACGAATCATTGGTATTCATCGGTCGAATTGGCATAACATGTTATTTTCAGCACTTTGGGCATATCGAACCTCAGTAAAAACATCATTTGGTTTCACTCCTTTTCAACTGGTTTACAGTTTGGAAGCAATGTTACCCATTGAATGTGAAATTCCGTCATTGCAAATAGCCATAGAATTACTCCCAGCCACTTCCGAAGACGAGAAACGTTTGTTGTACTTAGCTCAACTAGATGAGAATCGACGTGATGCTGCATTAGCAACCGAAACTAATGCGAAACGAATAAAAGCTCAGTACAACTGAAATGTTACACCTCGTAATTTTTCGAAAGGAGACCTAGTCTTACTATACGATCAAGCAAACGATAAGCTAGGGGCTGGAAAATTTATACCTATGTGGCATGGTCCTTATATTGTTAAGCGAAAGCTGGCAAAAGGGGCCTATGAATTGGTAGATTTTGATGGTGTTTCTTTGGGTAAACCCAAAAATGGGCTTTATCTGAAGAGGTATTATGCTTAAACCTTGGTGTGGAGATTTTTGTTAGATTAGTTTCTTTCTAGCTTGTGTGTTTTAGATTAGAAATGTGTAGTGCTTTTATCATTATTCCTGCTTATCTTGATTTTACTCTTGATATTGCAGATGTGGACGTCTCTTCAAACATATATCGCTTTTGCTAATGGCGCTTGTCGTAATACACGAAACATTTCTTCCACAACTTGGGTTATCTATTCACCCTTTGATGAGTTAGTATCTATGCATGGGGTAAGCCTTGGTCAAACAACGAATAACATTGCAGAGTATAGTGCAGTGATTGAGTTATTATCTGAATCCATTTCATTTGGGATTCGGAGTTTGATTGTTAGGTTAGATTCTAAACTCATTGTCTTACAGCTTAACAGGGTGTATGCCATTAGAAATCCAGTGTTATTAAGATTATTTTTGAGAGTTCGTCTCTTGGAACATGAATTTGATTACATTGAATATCAGCATATTCCAAGATATTTAAATACATTAGCAGATGCAGTTGCTTCTCATATGTTAAATAGACATTTGCAATAATCAAAATAGTAAATTTAAAAACATTCCATAACATGTTATACAAGATAGCTAGTAATAGTGATATATCATAGCATAGAAGTGTGTCAAATATACATCGCCTTCGATCATAGGTTAAAAAACACCTTATGATCGACAAAAATGATAGTACAAAAAGACATAAAATGTCATGTGAAGCGACCATCCTATCTCTGGTGATGATCATGATAAGAAATCACTACTCAGGCCACCCTACAAAGGAACCTCCTAAAAGGTCCTGAGACCCCAATCACATATCGTTGTAACCTAAGTGGAATATCACCTATGCTAGTCTCTGGAATATCTGTTGTCAAACGCTCTAGATGATTCTCCAATTCGGTCAAGGTCTCTGTAGATTGGTCTTATGGGGCTAGTACTACTGCAGCTAGGTGTCTCCTCTCATAACGCTGGAAAGTGGCTAGTCGTCGTGGACCTACATCTGCATTTAAAACTTTTTATTATTAGTTTTGAACGATTTAAAAAACAAAAAAATTAGTTAAAACTTAGAAAGTGTTGAAAATGATTTTACCTAAATCATCCCACTACTCTCCTGGCGGAAGAGTCATGTCTAGGTCACCACGATAATCCATCCCAGCATATGGAAAATCCTGAATCACAAAAATTTGGTTTCTCAACCAACGAAAATACTCAAGTGGAAATAGAACAACCTCTGAACCCTCCTCAGGATGACGGGCCATCACTGCAACCCAACGCATTATCCTAGGCTCTCGAGGAAGACTAGCCTCAACAGAAAGCTGTTGTGGGACCAACATAGGTACCCTCTCTAGACCAAAGCTCACAACCAGGAAACCATATCCAAAGTTTTTTAGTTGTTCATTCTTTGCTCTAGTTAGTTGGCCTTTTACATTCGCCAACACAGCCTCGCACTAGTTGAAGATGGTACCTCGATAACAGTCTACTGCCATTCACATCTGGGATCCGGTAGCTACATGCAATGCTGCATTCCCGCATAGTCTGGTGACAGTGAATGCAATAACCTTAAGTTCAGGACGGGAGATAGTTTTAATATCGATCCGTTTGTCCTATGTTTGATCATTGCAAAACTCTAATCAGATACTAGCGATAGACTGGCCACCTGGCCTAGTCCCGAAAAGAGATAATCATTCGCCTCTCTTAGGAAAACCAGTCAAAAAATATATGTCCTCTAGCTCAATTTCGAGCTGATGGCCACCAATCAAGAAACACTGATCCTGTATGTTCCACCTGTCTACCAGCCATTGCAAAAAGTCTACTTGGGCCCTCATGCCGGGTATGGCCCAGAATTTAAATACTCTGCATGCTTTTAATGCCTGTATTGTAGGTGGATGAATTAATGCGGCAAGGTCCACATCCTCATGCTCACGTTCCCGCCAAATAAGCATTTTGTATGTCCTACATTGCAAAAAGGACGTATTAGAACAATTTAGTTCAAAAATTTTTGGGCGGAAATGGAGAAATTTGAAATTTTAAAACCTATTTCGCAGGGTCCACACCCATTGGTTACGAATAGTGCGTAGGTCCACACTCGTCATAAGCAATAGGTGCAGACCCACGACTTTTTCCTTTGTAGAAAAAAGGCGAGGTCCGCAGGGGCCGCATTTTGCACCTGCAGACCCCCGCGAGCATTTTTCTAAAGAAAATTCTCCTTAAACAATCAATTTTAAAGCCTAAAAACAAAATGTAAATGGTTGAAATGCAAGATAGGGATGATGTGGATTACTTGGAGCTGACGGTTTTCGATTCCAACGGATGGATTTTCCGCAATATTCAGAGGAAGTTTCTTACCCAAAAGCTCTCACTTCTCACTCTGAAGTCAAACAGTAAAAATGAATTTACAAAAGCCCTTTTTATAAGTTTTTTTGAATAAATGAATTTTTAATTTATTTATTTTTCACTTTAAAAAGGTAACTTTTTGATGCATTTTTATTTATTTTAAACAGGCATGAGTAATGCTTTGTGTTTTTGTGCAGAATATTGGATTTTCAGGGATAATTGATCATTTTCAACAAAGAACATACTTTTTCACTTTTTCGGACTCTTCTAAAATTTACGGAAAAGTGAAACATTGGAGTCCTCTTTAAGCTCTTTTTTGACTCGTAAAATATGAAAAGATTTATGAGAGATTCTTCAGCGTAAATCCCATAAAATTATCATTTGTCGACGCATTTCGAACCAACTAGCGTGGTTCATCGTCAGGACAAGTTGAAGAAACAGATCCAGCTTGGCATGTTAAATAGTCTGAGCAGAGACTCCAACGGCTAAATTTCATTAACAACTAATTTTTGACTTTGGGACCAAGGTCAAAATTTTATTTATTAATATAATATTATTATTATTTATTTATTATTTTAAAATGGAAATTAGTTGAACTAGGTGAAAAATATATAAATAAATAAAATAATTTAGGGTTAGTTTAAGAAGGTAAATAAATTCAAACTATTTATTAATTATTATTAATATCATAAATATATATATGTTATAATATTAGGTTGTTAGGACCAAAAAATAAAATACAAATAAATACATCAAAGTAAAATAATAAATTATAATATAAATAATAATAAAAATAATAAAAATAATAATTAAATAAACAAAATAACCAATGAATAAACCGATAAATAAAATAAAAAATAAAAACTAAAATAAATAAATATATAAAAAAAATAATTATTATAATGAATAAATAAAATATAAAAAATATAATAATAATAATAATAATAATAATTATATATATATATATATCTTACTATATATATCATATATATATATAATATATATTATATAGTATATATATATTATATATATATATATAATACAGAAACAATTCTGGAAACCCAGAAACAATTATACAAGGATACATTCCAAAAGTATAAAGAAAAAAAAGGCAGTGCATTGGAAGATCTAACAGGACAAATAGGGGTATATGAAAATAATAACATGGGAATGGAAGGCATTGGCAAGGGAGGCAGGAAGAGAGGCAGACGAACATTAAATGAGACTATTCAAGCTGTAGGTGGAATTCTGGTTAACTCAGGCAAGGTTATACCTCTATCGGAGGTTTTCCAACAACCAATCAAGAAGTTATAAATGATAGTCACAAGTTGGAACATTAGGGGTCTCAACAGCAAAGGAAAGTAGAGGTATTTAAAGGAGAGATTGAGGAAAGACAAGCCAGGAATCATGATAATCCAAGAAATGAAGATTACAATGCAACAGATGGAAGGAATAATCAAAAAACTAAAAATACAATATGAAGTAATGGGACAAGATGCAAATGGCACAGCAGGCGGGTTAGCAATCATGTGGAACCCGGAGGAGTTAATATTTGAAAACTGGACAAGTCTACCCAGAGTCCTCACCGGAACATGCAGAGTGATAGGATCCATAGAGAGAATTCTTATTACAGGGGTCTATGGACCTCATACACCTGGGAAGTGGGAAAGGTTTCTAAAGAATGTGCAAGAAGCTAGAAGACTCTATCCAGAAATTCCTTGGGTAATAGGAGGAGATTTTAACATGATTAGAACAATGGATGAGAAGAAAGGAGGAATAAGAAGACCAGATTAGTTTATGGATATGTTTAATGAGATGATTACAAAACAGAGGATAGTGGATATACAAACTATTAGTGGCATTTTTACATGGAATAACAGAAGAGGGGGGAAAAATCAGATCGCATCTAGACTTGATAGATTTCTAGTCTCGGAGTCGATCATGAATAGAGATGTGTTTGTAGAAGCCAAAATAATGCCAGCTATTGGATCAGACCATTGGCCAGTCAGGTTGGAGATAGATATAAAGAAAAATTCGGGTAAAAAGCCTTTCAGATTCGAGTCCTTCTGGCTTAGGAATCCCTAGTTTTTGGAAAAAACAGAGGAGTGGTGGACTCAAAGTACAATTCAAGGAAAAGGAAAAATGCACACTTTTCAACTAAAATTAAAGGAATTGAAGGGGAAGATTAAAAAATGGAACAAGGAAGAGTTTGGGAACATAATGGAGGAGAAACAGAAACTAGAACAAGAAATGGAAGAAATCCAACAAAGAATAATAATAGAAGGAAGAACAGAGGCAAGTTGTAAGGCAGAAGGAATCATAATAAGTAAGCTAGAAGAGAGGAGGAAGCAGGAGGAGATCCTATGGAAGAAAAAATTCAGGATCAACTGGCTGCGAGAAGGAGAAAGAAATACTAAATTTTTTCACGAGGCCATGGTACAACATAGGCAGAGAAATAGGATCCTATCCATTAAAAATGAAGTAGGGGAAAGGGTTATAGAGCAAGAAGGAATAGAGAAAGTCTTGGTTGATTATCATAAAGATATCCTGACTGAACCTCAAAATGGTCGATCAGCTGCTATTGAGAATATATGTAAGGAAATTCCCAAGATGGTAATAGATGAGCAAAAAAAGCCCTGATGCGAGCGGTGACTATAGAGGAGTTAGAGGAAATAGTGATCAACATGAAGAAAGGCAAAGCACCAGGACCAGACGGGTTTATAGTGGAATTATTTCAATCAGGATGGTACTTTTTGGGTAAGGATATCCTGGAGGTAGTTGAAGAATCTCGTATGAAGCAAAAGGTATGGCCAGCGTTAAATTCGACTTTCTTCACTTTAATCCCGAAGAATGCTAATTCAGAAAATGCTAAGGGCTTCCGCCCAATTGCTTTATGTAATGTAATTTACAAAATCATAGCCACTTTGATAGCGAAAAGGCTAAAACCTCTCCTGGCAAGCCTAATCTCTCCAGAACAAACAGGGTTTGTTGAGGGGAGACAAATTCTTGATGGGTTAGTGGTAACTCAAGAAGTCATTCACACCATAAAAGAAAAGAAGCAGAAAGGAATGATGATAAAGTTAGACTTGTCCAAAGCCTATGATCGATTGAACTGGAATTATCTTAAAAGAGTCCTGGAGACATTTGGTTTCAATAATAGATGGATAGAATGGGTGTTCAGCATGATTTCAACACCGAATTTTTCAATTTTAATAAATGGAATACCCTCAACTTCCTTTAATGCTTCAAGAGGAATAAGACAAGGGGATCCTCTATCGCCTTTCTTATTCATACTGGCGGTGGAGGGGTTAGGGAGGTTTTTCAAAAGAGAACAAAGGGAAAGAAAAATCAAAGGTCTAAGGCTGTGGAGGAGCAATCTTCCCATAACTCATCAGCAATTTGTGGACGACATAATGTTATTTTGTGAAGCAACAATAAAAGAAGTTAGGGGTATAAAAAGAATCTTGGATCTATTCATGGAGGCTACAGGTATGGAAGTGAATAAGGAAAAGTCCTATACCTTTGTTTTTAACACCCTGGATTTGGTCAAATCTCATCTTACAAGGACGTTAGGGTTTAGGCAAGGAGAGCTCCCAACAAAGTACCTGGGAAATCAGATAGATATTCATCCCACCAGAATGGTAAACTGGAAACAGGTTATAGAGAAACTCAAAAATAAAATGGCAAGCTGGTCATTTAGAACACTGAATATAGCGGGCCGTATTGTCCTTGTGAAATCAGTCCTCCAATCAATTCCCATTTATCCTCTGTCTATTATGGCAGCCCCAAAAGGGGCTTGTTCTAAGATAAAAGAGATATATGGAAAATTTATTTGGGGAGGCCCAAATCAACAGAGGAAATGGGCTTTAGTATCTTGGAAACATCTATCAAAAAGAAAAGAAGAAGGAGGCCTTGGATTAAGAGACCCAGAAATGCTAAATAGGGTGTTGGGGGCTAAATTATGGTGGCAGTGGATGAGAGGAGGTAATGATCTATGGAAGAATATATGGACTCACAAGTACAACATGCCAAAAACCACGGAAGAAATCCTTAGATTGGAAGAGACCCCAAAAGGTTCCACAATTTGGAACCTGGCAAGCCAGAATAAGAGTATAGTTAATAGATATGCCTTCTAGGAAATAAGAGGAGGGAGAAATGCCAGATTTTGGGAGGAGGGGTGGCAACAGAGAGACAAACTTGCCAATAGTCAAACTCTCCAGAATATTCAGCAAAAGGCGCTCAGGGAAGGGAGGAAATACGTAAAGGATTACTGGAAAGAAGGAGAATCAGATGGAATATGGAGAAAATGGAGAAGACCAGAAGAATGGGTGGAAAACATTAACCAGGAGCAGCAAAAAGAATACTTAAAAGAAGTTGAATCCAGGAAAATAAAAGTCAGGAATGGGGAAGATATTCTCAGGTGGGGGAAAACAATGAAAGGTACCTTCTCTGTTAAGGAAGCCTATTAATTGATCGGATCTCAGGAGAGGACAGAGGAAAACGTGGAGTGGAAAATCATTTGGGAAGGCAAATGGTGGCCAAAGACAGCCTTATTTGCTTGGCTTGTTGGAAAAGAAATAATATTAACATGGGATAAAATTCAAAAGAGGGGCCTCCTCGGCCCTTCGAAATGCAACCTATGCAATAGGGAAAATGAAACCTAGGACCATATCCTGAATAATTGATGGTATGCCACGCAAATTTGGGAGGACTCAAGAAATCTCTATGGCAAAGAAAAGAGAGATCCCAGAGATATAAAAGGAACCATTTTTCATTGGAGTAAGGAAAAATTTAATTGCAAAGTGGTTAAGCGGGCATGGGACGTGACAGTGGGGTTTGTGATCTGGTTTCTCTGGAAAGAAAGAAACCGAAGGATCTTCCTTGATAAACATACTAAACCAGAAGAAACATGGAAGAGCGTTCTAAGTGCTATTAAGGAAACGATCCTAGCGGAAGATTGGGATGAGGAAGAATGGAAAACGAATCAGGAGGAAGGACATATTCTAATAAAATTGAATATGAAATATGAAATGTTATACCCCAGGAAAGAGAATAGGCAGAATAAACAGGCTCAAAGCTCAGAGCAGTTTAGATATCCCAAGGAGAATTTCATTAAGCTGAACTTCAACGGGGTGTCCAAAGGGAACCCAGGGAACGCAGGCTTTGGAGGAATTTTCAGAGACAATGAGGAAAACATCAGATGGATATATGCAGAGTGGGGAGGGGAAATGACAAATAACGAAGCTGAATTATGGGCGGTTCACCAGGGCTTAAGGATAGCAGTGAGGAATAACTACAGGAATTTAGAGATAGAAGGGGACTCTCAGGTGGTAATTGAGATGCTCCGAAAACTTAATAATGGGAAAAATTGGGATCAGATAGTGGGCAGCTGGAGAATAGCCGAGATAGTACAGGAGTTGGGAGAACTTCTCAAGAGGATCGATTATAAAATAATCAACCATGTAAGAAGGAAAGGAAATAAGGCGTCGGACTTCCTTGCCAATTGGGGAAGTAATGATCTGGAAGGGAAGGTTGACAGCAGATGGCCGATAGAAGTGGAGAACCCGAGATGGGAGGAACTGGTAATCATAACAAAACAGGACCATGAGGCATCTACAAAACAATAAGAATGATTATAAGAGACCCCCGATCGGGGTGAGTTTGCCAGTGGGCAGAGCTTTTAAGTCTAAGCGGGAGAGGATGGTTTTCAAGGTAGTGGAAGATCAAGTAATGATGGGCCGGAGCAGCCAGATCATTAAGTTGATTCACACTCCAAGGTGGAGCATAAGCAGATTAGGGATGAAGGGAGGTGAAGCTAACTAGGTGTCAGACAGGGAAGGTAAGGATGCAGGTACGAGCGAAGGATGAAAAGAAAGGAGTGTTAAGTGTAGGAACAGGTGGAAAAGAGATCACGCATCCATTGTAGGCAGAAATCGGAGAACGCAAATGATGAAAGGAGGGTGGCACGATAAAGGCCAGCAGAGAAGAAAGGAGCGAAACGCCTGGGAGAAGGAGTACGTAGTTTGGGACAAAGGTTTTTGCAATAGAAAGCAATGCAGTAAGGAGTCCAGAGCAGAATCGATGGAGAGGATGGAAACCAGAAGGCGATGGAGAAGCGGGGAGTCTGCCGTCATTGGGGAAGATAGTAACTGGAATACGAAGGGTAAGGGTGTGGTGTTGGAAGAAGCAGGGGGAGTTACAGTGGTCCTGGACATCACCGAGGATGAGGTTGAAATGTTCGATTTGGATGAAGAGAAGTGCCAGCAGCCTCGGGCTAAACGGGGAAGGAGCGAGGACGTAGGGACAGAAGACAGTCAGGAAATGTGGGAGGGGGAAGGCTGGCAGGGCTGTGAGCGTGGAGCAGCTAGAGAAGCTGGCAGTGCATCAGGTATGAGCAAGCGAACTGCGGGAGGAGAAGGAAGAAGGAAAAGGGGTAGGGGAGGACAGAGAGGCCAGCGAGGCAGAGGCAGGGGAAAAGCAGGTGGTCAAAGGGAGGAGGAGTTTCCAACTTATGGTGGCAAAACCAGGAAATCAATAGGAAAGAAAGTCCAGTTTGTAGAAAAAGCCTATTACCAGAATACAAACAAAGGGGTCAGGAGAATTATTCAGCATATGGAGGAGGAGGCTATCCAGGGCCAATCTGACCCTAAAATGGAGGATTGGGTTTACCTCCTCCCAGATCCTGGTAATACGAGAGGCTGCATGACCCTCTATAAACAAGCGTTGCATGTTTATTGGGTCATGAAGAGGCTGCTCGCCAAAGCTATGGAACAAATAGCCATGGCAATGGCTGAAATGTCTCAAGGGATCCCAAATCTCAAGAAGGAATTGAAGAATATACAGATTACCTTGTTAATGCAAGACAAGAGGATGGACGAAATTCAATAGCAACTAAAGCAATGCCATCCTGACATCAAGAGGGATATGGACCAGCAGACAGGAAAGGAGATGTAGTCTTGGTAGTTTTCATCTCTTTTTGCTTTTATCAAGATAGTAGATGGTAGTTTTGACATCGAATCTTAGTGTGATAGGTATAGAAGGATGATAAGAAATATGAGTAGTCTTTATGATTGTACAGTGCATTTAGCATGGACAAATAGGCTTAAGACCTTTTATTTTTGGATGGCAGTAAAAGACCTAAGATGGCCAAAAATACACGGTTTCCCTTTGGGGTGGGTTGAGGTCATTATGTATATGTAATGATTTTGATTCAATGAAGTAGAATAAAAAGGTCCCTCCGCAGTTTACAAAAAAAAATAATAATAAATAAATAAATAAAAAATATAAAAATAAATAATTAAATAAACAAAATAAATCATGAATAGACGCAATAAATAAAAAACAAATAATACAAAATAAAATAAATAAACAATTAAAATAAAAATAAAAATAAAAAATAAAAAATAAAATAAAATAAAATTACTTAAATAAATAAACAATATAAATAGAAATAAATAAATAAATAAATAAAGGGCATTATCCCTTTAACAGGAAGAGAGGGAAGGGATCCAGCAGCTGCTTATATTCCATCCGTCTTCTCTATTGAGATTGATCGGTCTCTTCTCAATCTCAAGGGCTTCCCTAAATTTTCGGTGATGGAACTGCGAAACCCTAGTGATAACACTTGCTTCCTCTATGCAAACATGATGCTTGGTACTCTCAGCATGCTCTGCTAAAGCGGAATACTTGGTCCTCCTATGCTTAAGGTCAGCTGCATGCTCACTAATCCTTTGATTAATTGAGCGACTAGTCTCTCCAATATAGGGGTTCCCACAAGAACAAGGAATAATATAAACCCCTTTCATGTCCTTAGGGTCGATAGGATCCTTTACCGACCTAAGGGATTTATCGTCTGCCATTAAGTTCACCAAAGAGCAAGAAGTCAATGGGTTCCTCTCGTTCCTTGATATTATTATTTCTAAGAATAGTGATGGTTCCCTCTCCCACCAAGTGTTTCGAAAGAAAACACATACTGAGCAGTATCTTCATGCCAGTTCTCACCATTTCCCGGCTCAGAAGTTGGGTGTTCTCAACACCCTAGCTACTCAGGCCCTTAGGATCTCTGATGAAAAAATCTTTGAGAAGGAGAAATCCCACCTCCTTAATGTTTTCGTTGAGAATGGTTATAGCAAGTTCCTGGGACAGAAAGCCTTCCTCAAAGCTACCAAAAATGCATCAGCTAAAAGAGAACTGAAGGAGCGGGTCCTAGGTGTCCATCTTCCGTATGTTCAGGGGACCATTGATAAGATTGCCAAGATTCTTAAGAGGCATAATATCCCCTCGACCTTTAGACCCCTCAACACCATTCGTAAATCCCTTAGGTCAGTAAAGGATCCTATCGACCCTAAGGACATGAAAGGGGTTTATATTATTCCTTGTTCTTGTGGGACCCCCTATATTGGAGGGATTGGTCGCTCAATTAATCAAAGGATTAGTGAGGATGCAACTGACCTTAAGCATAGGAGGACCAAGTCTTCCGCTTTAGTAGAGCATGTTGAGAGTACCAGGAATCATGTTTGCATAGAGGAAGCAAGTGTTATCACTAGGGTTTCGCAGTTCCATCACCGGAAATTTAGGGAAGCCCTTAAGATTGAGAAGAGACCGATCAATCTCAATAGAAAAGACGGATGGAAGATAAGTAGTTGTTGGATCCCTGCCCTCTCTTCCTGTTAAAGGGATAATGCCCTTTTTTTTTTTTAATGATTGATTTATTTATTTATTTCTATTTATATTGTTTATTTATTTATGTAATTTTATTTTATTTTTATTTTTATTTTTTTATTCATTGATTTATTTATTTTTATTTTTAATAAATTGTTTATTTTAATTTTTTTTTTTTATTGGTCTATTCATTGATTTATTTTTTATTTATTATTTATATTTTTATATTTTTATTTATTCATTAAATTTATTTATTTATATAATTTATTTATTTATCTGTTTTTATTCTGTTTATATATATATATTGTTGGAGAAGGTAAATCCTCTACGGATAGAGGCGATCCTACTAGCCCAAAGGGGTCCTAGCAACAATCAAACAATGCTACACCGTAGGTTCCTAGTTGTAATTAACAAGTGGGTAAAAGAAACCTACTTGGATTCCAATGCTATGTTTGTCGAAGAGATGATCCTCCCGCTTCTTCGCTCCAGCTGATCACAATCCTCCACTATCCTCACGGACGGACACCTGCACAAGCAAAGAGAGAGCAAACACAAGCGTAAAATCTACTAAAAACAACTATGTATCAGTCAGGAAGGATACAATTTACATTAATCGTTCATAGGACAAATGGAAATGGAACCATAAGAGTAGTCATCTATCTTTATTAATCAGAAAGTCGAGTAAGGTACAACCGAAGTCCTGACGCTGAGTCCTTCTCTAGAGGGTCCAGCCAGCATGTCTTCCAAGCATTCACCTTTGAATCAAATCTCCCAAGTCAAAGAGGTCTCTCTCTCACATACAAGGCAACAAGCTTGTAACCTTCCTCAAGCTCAAAAGTAATCCTCACACAACACACCAAATGCCTACAAAGAGCAGCACTAATGCACTAAGAATTCCTCTATCACAGTCTATATGTTCCAAACTAGCTGCTCATAGGCAATGGAGGAGTCTTATAAAGGAGAAGGAGTCTCCATGAATAGATAAAGGATGAGCTTTCCCCCATGAGAAGTGGATGATCAGTCGAACAGACATGTCAGAGAAAGGATGGCGACCTCAACAATGCTAACAGCCAAGTCTGGAGTCATCTGGAAGGCTGGCTGTTAGAACAAACTCGCCTAAACAGGATCAGCGCGGGTGTAAAACTGGGCTGGCGCGCTGGCATCACAAATCAACTGTAGAAGAGGTATGGTCAGCGCACGTCGGTACAAACGGAGGTCGCGCTGTCAGTGAAATCGGACCAGCGTGGAAAACACGTGTGCTTCCGCGCTGGTAGCGCAGCAGTTACGTTATCCTCCGCCGGTCAGCGCGGTTATTTAATAAACAGACGCGATGATTCAATTAACTTAGGCAAAGAGGGTTTTTTAGCCATT